>JAQFXW010000921.1:0-16479 GCA_034693945.1 Dendrobaena attemsi
GACTACAGCCCGGAGGTGTGTCGGAATTTACACGCCGAAGCGCAATGAGCAATTGTGAGTGAGGAACTTGCTCAAGGCCCTTACGCGGAGGGTGGGATTCGAACCTGCTACCCTTCGGTTGCAAGGTGGCGACCTTCACCACTACACTACCGCACCCCACATTGTAGGAGAGTCCTATCAAACCTATGGGCACGGAGGGCACATACGTGTGTCATGAATACAACTATCATCATCATCATTGTTCTCCGTCTGGTCGCTGTCTCCACACAACTCGATCCCTGATGTTATCCATGGCTTTCCTCATATTCATGTTCTTACTTTCTAGATCTTCTCTTATGTTGTCCATCCAGGTTTTCCTCTAGCGCCCTCTACTCCTCTCTCCCTCCTCATAGCTATGTAGGGCCGCCACTGGTAGTCTCCTATCGTTATCCTTGATACATGTCCGAACCAAGTGAGTCTTCTTTTTCTGATTTTGTCCACTACAATTTCCTTCACTCCCAGTTCCTCCCTGGTATACAACTATACATACCGTTAAATCTACCATCCTGGCAGGAACGGTATCTGTGTTCCGCTGTCTGGACATTATTCGCGACCTTGGTCGACCTTGAAGAGGAGATGGAGTGATGGGTGTAGTGTATGACGTTGGCTGTCGACTCAATCGATTGTAACCTATGGCTGTAACGTAAAATTAAAAAATTAAGCAGACTCGCTTATTCGAACATTCTCTTTAGGTTCCAGTTAACCACTTCTTTATAATCAAACTGTCTTATAGCGAATGATGTGATATGCAGTCAAATTTAATCATGCCAAAATACATGTTACCTCTTATGATTACGTGTGTTCTGTGTAAATTGCGGATATGATGGCAACAATGTGTAAACCAAAGTGCAGGTAGCATTGGGATTAATAAAGGATAAACTTACTTTCGTACAAGAAAACTCACATTTATTTAGTTCAGAATTGTCACAGAAAATCGCGAACTAACAATGTCTCAGAGCCTCTAAACAAATTTATGTCACCTTTGGTCTTTGCCTGTAAAATAGTTAGTTGGTCCGAGGGCCTTTCCGGGCTTTCCATTAGTTAGGTCTACTCAAAACAAATAACTATTGAAGTTGAGAGTGTAATTGAACTCGAGATCAAGAACAATTTTGATGATTGAATGAAATCGTTAAAACCGCAGAATTGAAGTCTACAATGAAGCAGACACAGATTTCCTACAGAGACAGATAATCATTGTGGGGCATGGTAATGTAGTGGTGTAGGTCGCCACCTTGTAAAATCTGACACACCTGCGGGCTGTAGTCGGGACCGCCTCCGAGTAGTAGTGGTCTGTAGAAATACACAAATACAATAAAAGAAAATATAATACCGCAAAACGTCTTACATCTGTAGGTTCCTCTCTGTTCAGCCGAGTTGTTCCTCGGCTCCCTCGTCTGACTATCCGGAGGTAGAGGAGTCGTTCTAATACCCAACGGATTTCTGCTGGATGGTCGGACAATGATCGTGTGTGGCACAACCATCGGATGCGGAGTCAGGGTGAGCGGAGACTGCGGTGAAGGACTCCTCCTCTCCACCGCTGTTTGTTCCGTCTGTGGCAGAACCTGGTCGCGCCTGACTTCACCGTGTTCCGCCTCATCGTCTGTTCTGGCGTTTTCTTCGGCTCTCCTTCTCCGCCTCCGTCTCCGTTTCGTGGATCCCACGTTCGTCTCATCCGTAGCGGACTTTTCGTTCTGGGATCTGTCTTCCTCCTCTTCCCTGTTCTCGAGTTCCTGGGCACGGCTGCTTTCCGGTGGAGGTCTTGGTTCTTCCTGTCTGTCCTGAGCGCTCGTCAGCCGTTCCTGCCACTCCTCCGCTTCTTTCTTCCGTCTCCGTCTTCGCTCCAGTTTCTTCTCCTTGATCATCTATTCCACACAGTAGATTCCACACAATGGATCGTCTGACTTTTAATTTAAATATACTGGAGTTAAAATAAAACATCCATTGGTATTCATTCATTCATTCATTAAGAGCATTTAGTATAGTGCCTCTTCAAGAGTGCTACTCAGAGGTGCTCCCAACCCCAACGCGAGTAAATAAAACGGTCTTAAGGTAAGAAAGGAAAGTTTGAGAGGGAGTTCTAGGAAGCAAGTGAAGGTATGTCAAGAATTCCAATACAATGCAGAAAGTAATGTAATGTAAGATACATGCAATGAACAATTAATTTCAGATGCAGAAGTATAAAGTCATTTCGATATTTTAAATTGCTACTCAAAGCTAAGCACAGGGCACCAGCTGAATCACGAGCTCTCGATGTGTCAGAGAGATGTAACTGAAAGAAATTTATGTTCTGACAGTCTCACAGAGATGTTAATCCTAGATCTCATGATCTACAGCTCATCACATCATCAATCTCCTGCCACAGGAAGACATTACTGTCTTTGTGACGTAACCGTACTAGGTCCCCAGGTAGCGGTGTAACAGCGTCCTTGTGAATTACTTACAGAATGCAATATAAATGATCCAATACATACCGATAACAGGAAAGTCGCAGAAAACAACCTATCCACAGGCACTTAGTCAAATCATGATCGATAGGTAGGAGGGTGCAATCGATTCTAGGTCAAAATCAAAGGGGTCAAGTAGGCAAAGGCAGCAGCTATGTCAGAATCGTATATTGATTCTCATCACCAAGAAAGATTGCAGATCTAAAGCAAAGAATAAAGCGTCAACTCACAGTCAGATAATCATCTAAAAAAATGACCACGTAACACAAAGGTTACCGACCTCGTATAAGTTGTTCCTGTATTCTTCGACGGTCAGTTGGACATCATCATTAATTGGAGGAACGACATCACGACCAATGACGATCTCTTCAGAAGGATTGTGAAATCTGGAGAACAAAGCTCTTCTTGTAATTACCGGCGACTAGTCGTCTACAGCACCTCTTACAACAGAAACTGATTATCTACTGAATACGTTGCCTAGCATCTTACAACATCAGCTGCTTGGTCTTTCTTGACCTATAATAATCGAGCGCTTGAAATCTGCTTTGTTCAAACATGGTTTAACACCTTGACTGTTAGGAACGAGATATCTCTTCATAAATTAGGTATGCCTGGACGCGAGGGTCGAGATATCTCGTTCTTCAGGGTCCTGTACTAAAGGCTTAACAAGGCAAACAATGCTTCAATGGATCTTGCCATCTCAATGGTCTTTGACAGCAGTGATGCGTGTCTGATTAGAATTTGAGTCGATTCAGCACAGGCTGTGATCCATTAGACCAGCGGTGAGCGCCGTGAAGCGTATACAGAGTTTAAATTATGACACGGCTTCTGCGCTTCGGAGAACCGTCAGTGTCATTGTGGGGTCATCAAATGGTTAGATTCTCTCGCTGTTGAAAGAATTTCCCTTCACGGGGAATGTGTTAAGCTTTCGGACGACACCAATTATTGTAGGGGTACAAGCATAAGAAATCGCACAAAGGGACTGAGCAGATTTATGCAAAATACAAAGTGTATTATTTAAAATTAACATAGGTTCCAACAAATCTTCATTTAAAAAATATTTAGCTTCATGTTATGGCAAAATTAACTGACCTAGTATGCTTACTAGTCGTTCTTATAATCATTAATGTTAAAATGTCAAAAGTGACAAATAATGGATTCGCTCATTAAATAGGTCAAATGAGGCAGACTAAAACATGAGATCCAACTGATTTCGTGTTAAACAGTCACATATAACCACACGGCTAATCTTTGTATGAAATGCGGTGACTGAAAAGGGAATAACACTTTGTTACACATGTGTGCTGGACAGCAACTGAGTCAGCTGTTGTTAAATTTCATTCAATTGGGCAGTGAGCTATCATCTGCTGAAGTTTCTTAAAAATTTTCCATCGACTCAGATTCCTGTTTTTGATATTGTGCATTTCTGAATGCCAAATAGAAGTCTAATGATGAAACTTAATAAATGGTCCTGACAGTCAGTGCCACTCAGTGGCATAACTAGCTTTTCATGGGCCGGGGCCCGTGTGCAGTGTGCCATGTAGAACTACCATTTTTACCAATATTATCATGATCCTAATCAAGTCTGAAGATCAAGAACAATCTCTTAAGCTAGCCCTGAGGCAGCCATGGGTATAAAGCCTTAGCAACCTCGTTTTCTTAGCCTTGGAATAAAAGTGAGAGACTGCATCAACGTCTCATGTTCCCATTGACAGTGTATTCGTAAATGAGTTGGGTGGAGGGTGCAAGGTGGGGCATAAATCTCGAACCAAATTTCTGCCCTGGCCAACAGTTCAGCAAGCCAACTATCAAGAACCCCTGAAGACTAACTAAAACCGATGAAATTCAAGCAAAGTTGCCAGTCGAACAACACACATCAAGATGCACACCTTCACATTGCTCACTCAAAGGATACGACAGTGATGATCCATCTTAAGGATGCACTTATTGCAGATGCTACAGTGGTGTGATCGCGGTGGTTTTGATGCAATGCACTTCTTACAAACTGACACGACTTCAGGAATTTCCTAAAAATTAATTACCAACAGTTCCTTGTTTCAACCTAATTAATCGATAAATGCAATGCAGGTGACAATACACAGCATCATTTAAACAACTGTTCACATACCAGCATGTGACTCTCGTCAGGACCAGCAAATGACAGGAAATCACCGTTTAACACATTAATAAGTTGCTATTATGCAACCAACTGAGTTTCAGTCTAATCTCCTTTTCAACTCCCGCCTCTTCTCCATAATGGCAGTGAATTTGAAAACAGTCTCTTCTCTTTGAAGGACTCAATCTATTTGTGGACGAAAATTGGCTTGAAAAGCCATAGGCTGAGAGTCTCTTATGCGAAGCATAGAATAGACATACTATCACATTGCTTACAAGGCTCGAGCTCCCAGCTTATGGTGTACCCATCTCGGTTGTCAGCCAAAACTTGTATTTTCATAATCCTCATCAGAAAAAAATGACCATGCTCTCCCTTTCTCAATCAATATACATTCAGCAGTGCCCATCATCATGATCCAGCCTTGTAACTACAAAATAAATAAACCCAGGCTACCAATTCCAGAGTGGAACTTCAATTCCTGCTCTCTGGCCCTATAACAAGCATTGGATGAAGCGCTTCTGAGTACACGTAGACTTGCTCTGTAAGATGAAATAAAAGCTATAATACAATATAATGCTTCCTGAATACAAACAACCATGTACCTGACTAGCCAATTATGTTCCAACTCTGAAGGTAGAGAATAGCTTATGGCAACACTTCTGGAACCCACCTGAGGCGGATGACCTGGATCGGTGAATGCTGCCTTAAAGTAGTGAAATATGATGTTTGCCAACAACCAATGACCAAATACAAGATGGTATGCTGTCCAGAAGTATCCATCAGCCACTTTATGCGGTAGGAGACAGACGTAAAATATTACCACAACGGAAGTCGTCAAGACAACCACCAGAACAACAAACATCTACAACAATGCAATCCTCTGACAATACACAAATTGTTTAAAGCCTATCTATCATGAGGAACTTTTTTGACAGTGCTATCCAGTATTTAAGCGCATTGTTGATACATTAAGTATTGCCATGTGCATTGGCTTAATTCCTGCAAGACTTGCGTCGTGTCACCCGATGAGGTTGGTCTCCTAAATTCTCTGCATGTTCTTATTACTAACTGCATCATCCATGTTGATGAAACAACATTACATCTTATTATTATAGCTACACTGTTCGAATAATTAACAAATATGCTATGATATTAAGTAAAACTGTTAGTCAGTTTTACTAGCAAATAATTAAATTAAAATTATAGTAGGCCCTATATTTTTTCTCAGAAGTCAGTGCTATAGTCCCTAGTGTAAACGTTAAATGTAGATGTAAGCGATTTTCTATAGCGACTGTATGGCCTCGGCCCTTTCCATCTTCAATTAATTGATTACGCGAGATCCATAACCACCCCTCGTCCATTTGCCCGTAACAAAATAAGGCTCCAGTAGTGCAGTAGGCCTACTCTACAAGTCTACTGAATTATGGATAACAAAGCTTTAAAGTAGGTTCTATAACGAAACTAGTCTTCTCAGCCCCTTAGCATGGGCGGTGGGATCGTGCTGAATCTGTTTGGCCGACTGCAGACAGACGCTGTCTGATCAAAACCCACACTGGCAAAAACTCTCGGGGCAGACCCAAAACCGGGGAATACCTTTTCCGAAAAATTTGCCTTCTGATATCCAATTTTTGTCACAGTTCACACATAAATCATTGAATGTCTGCATACTTACTGGGCCAAGATATCGTACGAAGTGGTCAACAAACCAAAATAGTGGCTCCATAAGAGTGTCGGCCACAGTTGACAAAGTTGTGAGAGAATTATAAAACAGACTATACATTGTCAGTCGAAAAACAAACCACTCTTCTTCAACTTTTCTTTTGAAATTGCACCCGATCTCCGAAAGTTTTTTACACCGAAATCTGGGCATGTTCTCTGGTGACAGATTGTGTCTTGACTTTGGCAATGGAATAGTGTACGACCTCGTCCAATGGTAGAACGCATTAGTCTACTTCTAACCTAATTTGATGGATAGGTTAACTGCAGTGGACACTTCTCCAGCTGCTCCCACCTTCATTATTGTCAAGCACCGACTTAATAAAGATACATGATGCACGAAAATACTTAACGAGATATAAATTTGCCCACATTTAAGAAGTTTAATGATAGTGCTTCATTTTGGGCCTCGTCATTAACTCACTAAATTCCTACAACGGGAATAGAATTCCTACAAGGGGAATAGAACAAAATTCTATTATAAAATTAATGCTTTTCCTTCAAGTCAACCATAGCCTAATTATTTAAGAAGATACCACATCACAGACAAACAAAGTTAACATAAAGCGCTCCAGACGTTGAACTGAATTAGTAATACAGCAATTTCGTATAGAACCCGTTCACGACGGTTTTCTGAAGAGCTTTCACAGCCCACCTTCGGTCAAAAAGACAGTTTTAACTCTTAAGGCCATAATTATAGAAAAACGGTAGAGTAACTATAGGCAATTACAATGGGTATTTACTGGAATGATAACGCTTCAGTTAAAGGCCTGTGATCAACAGTTACTCACAGTATATATAATTACACAGTACGTTGACTTGTGATCAACTCACAGTATATATAATTACACAGTACGTTGACTTGTGGCCGCTGACATAGTCAGAATGTATGACGAGTTTTCTAAGCGTCCGCCATTTTGTAGCTTGAGATTCCGCTGACCCCGTTCAATTAATAAAGTTCGAAATTGGAGCATAAAAAATAAGTCAAGATTCCAAGGTTGGAATGTTAAGCCAAAACCTCGTGAAAACTGTAATAATGGGTTATGATGTTCCAGAATGGAGTTGTGTGCAGTTATTTTTAGAAACAAACAATAGTCAACAGGCAGTCGACGTACTGTGTAATTATGTATACTGTGGATCAACTGCAATGTGTGGTAATGGTACAGTATTATATAATTACACCAGAGATAGTAGACTCTATGACTCTACTATCTTTGATTACACAGTACGTAATGTGTGACGAATTTTCTAACCGTCCGCCATTTTGTAACTTGAGATTCAGCTGACCCCGTTCAATTAATAAAGTTAGAAATTGGAGCATCAACATAAGCCAAGATTCCAAGGTTGGGATGTTAAGCCAAGACCTCGTGAAAACTGTAATAATGGGTTATAATGCTCAAGAATGGAGTTGTGTGCAGCTGTTTTTAGGAGAACAGCTATTTTTAGAAACAAACTATAGTCAACAGGCAGCAATGTGAGTCGACGTACTGTGTAATTATAATTATAAGCTTACTGTGGTAATGGCAAAATGGCCTTGTTCCTATAGTAAATAATGCTAAATTGATCAACTTTATCGACCGTTTTCAAGGAATATGGTCTTAAAATCCACCGAAGCTAATGAAGCTAATAGTTTTATTTGTCAATTAACTAACATTCTCTAATTATTTGTAAATTAATCTTATGCCATAAATGAGAAATTAGCGTTCGAATACAAGCAGTGTTGCTGCCGGTGCTATTATACACAGCGTTTTTCATAGCTCAGCGCTATAAATGACCCATGTTAAAAGGCTGACTAGAATGAACAAGAACGAGATATACTTTATAGAGCGATAAGCGACGCTTTCCGAGCATGTAGCTACCCTTGCTTGCGATCACTGATTCTCGGTCAACATGTCTCTTATGGCTGGAATATCTTGTCGTTTCTGTGCAGTAAAAAGAGTTCTTTCTGTGAATGACAGAGCGACGAGCGCTGTCGCTGCCTTTAGGTAAGTATACTGTTTGTCAATTATGTTCACAATATAATGCAAGATAAGCAAATGCAAAGTACTTGCTAGATAGCCAAATCTTGAGCGATAATATGGAACTGGACGATAATATAGTTTGTAACTAACATGAGCCATCTAAACTAATGATTCGTGCATCTATTTAAGACAATCAAGAACCTGCAAAGCTGCTAGATTCGATTTTGAATAAGTCTTGATTTATTTGAGGAAAACCGAATTGTAAGTTTCAAATCCATCTCGGAAGTCAGAACTCCTGTAAGGCGTTGACGTAAACTCCAAGGCATAATTTAAAATTATCAAGTTTTGTGCTGGAATCGTCCACCGCAGGGATATATTTTCATCACAACCACCACAATTTGCCAACGCGCCACTTCCATATGAAGAAATTTATTACTTTTTAATCAATTGGCGTCGTGATTTCAGTTTTGTTGCCATACTTACTAGGTAGAGCCTGCCTTTATTAGTTGTTTTGTGAGTGTAGTATGACCTTATTTTGCCAATTCCTTGCATATGTCAGTTGTGCTAATTTTTTCGTTTGATTAACTTCAGAAATTTCGCCAGTCCTTCTCAACACCAAAATGAACCAGATGCTTCATCAATAGGCAAGACTTAAAATTACTGTTACAGTTATGTGCTTGTATAAGATGACATGATAGATAATGTACTAAGCATATTTAGAATTGTAAGTTCATGGAGAAATAGTTAAAACAGCAAGTTAGACCGCACATAGGACAACATAATGTATCTGTAGCATTCTATTTGTGTCGCATGGTTGTATAGTGACATAGTCGAAGCACTGCATTGTGACCTTGAGAAAGTCCTTCACTCACAATTGCTCAAGGCATTTTGGCGTGTTAACTCTGACACATCTCTGGGCTGTAGTCGGGACCACCTCTGAGTAGTAGTAGACTTGAAGAGCCCGACCTGCACCTCAACATGGTGGGGTGAACAGCCAAGTAATGGATTGCCTGGTGGGGCTGTGTCATCAGAGGAGAAGGCTACAGCCGAAGTACCTCCTAGGGCGTCATGCGAGTTGGACAGGCTCACCAGGAACCCCAAAAATGGCTGGCCAACGCAGGCAGCAGGTGCTAGAAGGACACCTTAAGGCATACAAGGTGAGAAATGACCCACCGGCTTCCTTACCCTTCCAGGAGAGAACGGGTCACCACCTGAAAAAATGATCAAGAAACCCTTATGAAAATGAATATTGGGGAAATCATCATAAATACAGAAAACTGGAGAAAATTCAGAAGGCCTCATCGTCAGGAAACTGACGGAAGAGAAGAAAGAAGAAGAAGAGAAGATAGAAATAAATATGTGAATAAATAAATGAAATATGGCATAAAGGGAGGGCCAAGAAATGTCCTCGTTTTTTTCTACTATTTTAAAGACTGAAAGGTAGTTCATATTTACATACGATTGCCAACTTTCAAAAAAATATTTTGAAGAGAACGAAAGTTATACAACTTTTAGGGAGCCTACTTTTGACCGAATTATTAGCAACACTCTTAGTGTTCAATTATTTGCAACCCTGTCGATGGATTAAAAAAACTCCCATTCAGCACAAATTAGAGCAATTTGGGGCCATTTTGTGAAGAACAAGATATTTTATGTGAATTGAGAATGCTTTCAAAATCCCAGTCTAGAAATTTAAAGTCATTACAGAGTACAGACTGTAGCAATGGTTCGTCATAATATGTGCCATTGTACCTAGGAAAATAGACATATGCTAATTAAGACACAATGAATGATTCTTATATGTCGAAATATGAATATATGAGATCATAGAGTATGATTGTGTGTTTGCTGTTTCAGTAGAACTTGTTCTTTAAAGTTCAGTTTCAGTGAGACTGTAGACTGTTGGTACTGTAGTGGCTCTAACTAAGAGTCTCTGTGCTGGATATACAGCTATATCAAAGTTCCTCAAGTCCTCAACTTTGGGATAGTTAGTTCTGATTGGTCAGTCTGTCAAAATGTAGGTCATAGCACTCTTGGGCATCATGTGTGGCCCATACAAACAAGAGTAGGAGAGAATCTTAAATAGATTATTTTTTAACTTATTTTATGGATGACGAAAGAAGCTAGAGAACAGAAGTTGTTTGCAATATATTAAGAATCAGTATCGACTTGGTTGCTTATGTCTCCATGATCAGAGTGAATTATGTTCTGAAACTTCTTGGTCAATTTATTTATTTATTTATTTATTAATTTATCTATTCATTGGTTCTTAGCAAATAAAATGCCTCGTAATAAAGACAAGACATCCTACATGTTTTTGAATCTAAAAAAACATCTTCTGATGATATTAATCTTTCACTTGATAGTATTAGACTTACGCGTAAAAACTCCAATAAATATTGACGACAAATTAACTTGAGACAATCATGTCAATCAAATTGTTAGTAAAATTCAAAGATTTATAGGTATGATTTTCAAATTAGGATATGAGCTATCATGTCATAGTCTTAGGGATCTGTTTATTGCTCTGGTTTTCCCTCACCTGATGTATGATGTGGATATTTATTGATCTCCTAGCAAGTCTGTAACATATTGATTAAATATTTGTAATAATCGAATACTGCATATACTGTACAAGGTGCCTTTCTTAGAACACTTGTTGCTACCTTATACAGAAATTATAACTTGCTGACTATACCTGAACTTCGTAAATATCAGATGCTATCTGTTTTTTTGAGTATATTTATGATTACTCATGTATTGGATAAATTACTTACTTTTTTACTTATTTGTTTTCAGGTTCAGAAGTTTCCAAGAAAATAATTATTCCACAACGCAAGAAACGGTTTGTTACTGTAATCATATAACTCTCTAAAATTAGTCATTTGGTAGATGGTGATCTTTTAGAGTATGAACAATCATTGAACATGGAATGCTTCCTTGAAGTCGGCAGCAAATGAGGTATCCTCGTCAAACCTATCTTCCATAGCTGTTTTTACAATTTCATTATATGTAATTTGCTTGTATGAATATGGAAACTGTAACAGTACAGTTGTCTATTTCTTATTTTTTGAGTAAATGGTTCATGGTTGATAATGCCCTTTTGCGGTTAGGAAATAGCTTTTATGCACACTCTATTTAAGACCTATAATTATGTATTTGCTGATTTTGCTCTAACCATAAGAAGTCATGAAGGATATAAAATGATGTTCAAAGTGACAATCGATTCTTAGCCAGTTCATCATGTAAAACCAAATTGCTTATTATTATTTATTTCAGTGATGAATATTCTGTCCTCAAGGCATTAGCATCAACTATCAACAGTGTAAGTTGAATTTGCTTGCAAACTGCCAGATTTCGACCTGCAGACTTTCTATTTATGGCTGACACTGATGTTTAAACTTCTTAATGTTGCCAGTCTGCAACGTTGACAACAAATAAATGCTCTGGGCCTTCTGACGGAATGAACAGAAAAGAAATCAATTTCTATTAAGCCAATGACCGATAATACATGTTCCTAGAATAAATGCCAGGTTGAGCTGTCAAAGTTGTTTTTGTTGACAGATTGACCGGAGATTTATTATTGTCTGACTTTGGTGTCTTTACTTTTAAGGGTCGACACTGAGTCAGTCATTAAGTTCATTTTCAGCTCTAGAGTACAATTCAGTTTTAACAGACTCAGTAGTTTTACTTGTAGTTTTCATAAGAAACTGTCCGCTGTTTTTTTTCAGGATTTGTCTGCACCACATTTCAAATTCATCGATGATCCTTACTTGATTCCAACGAGTAATTTAGACAAGGTAAAAGCCATATTGGATCGATGGCATTGCATGCAGAGAATTATATCAGTTGCATCTTCATTGGTTTAGCAATATTTGATTTCAATCTCATCAGAAATTTCATAAATTATTCAATTAAATCTAAATATGAACATGAGGATTTTTTCTTTATAGGTTTCAGGTTATGTAGCTCCTTCAATGTCTGGAATACAATGGGTGTATTTATTGAATTGCTTGCATAATGGTCTAGCTGTTGCAGGTTGAATCATGCTGTAATATGTGTGTAATGACCATGGGTGGATTGCTTGTGCATTTATGGCTATGTTATCAGTACTTAGCATAATTAATTAGGGCATTAACGGTGCAATACCAAATGGACTTGTATCTAGGCTATTATATATGCATTTTTATAATATTATGTACTTTGTTATGCCAATCATCTTTCGTATGAAGGCATTGTAAAACCATGGGGCAAGTAAGGAAAAAGAATTGGAAATACGGAAGACTTTACAATTAATTTTATTTGCATTATGTGCCATTCAACACTATTTTCCAATTCTCCTTTGGATATTTATTGGTCATTGCTTTCATAGTTCTATAAATTCTAATGACAAATAATTGTTTGATATGTTTTAAATTCTAGCGAGCGTATGCCTTAGCGAAGGCTTCAGGTCAGAAGGCAGCAAAATATGTAGTCGATCGATACCCTGGAAACTTTGCTCATGACCCGGCAGAACCTGTAATTGAGGTGAATTTTAAATATGTCAGTTGTTGTTGGAATCTAATGGATTCTCGGGACTAATGAGAAAGACGTGAGTAGTAAGTGGAGGATTCTGGACTCTTTGGATTAAAGTGACTCTTTGGATTAAAGTGACTAATGTATTTGAACAAGTGGAGAACAAATGTTCTTCAATTTTCTATGTTCTGCAGAATATATAAATATCCCATTAACTTTCTATGTTTGGTTAAAAGTTATAGAAATGTTTCCATTTGGCACTGAATCAGCGACAGTCAGTGCCTGCAAGTGCAGAGCGATTGTGTTGTGTATTGATCTGTCCGTAACTGCAATGTGACTTGCATGGGACGAGTGACCGGCGAGATGAGTCTTGTGAGACTTAACCGGTGGCCCGTCACTGAGTTCTTAATTAGGTGTTGTTGCTTGTTTGGTGTTGCTTAGCTACTTACTTGCACCCAACTAGGAAATTAATTATGTTTTATTGTAGGCTTTTCTTTAACAGTAGTCAGGAATACATGGACTTGTCCTTGTGTAGTGATAGTGATCGAACTGGTGGTTTACATGAGATGCTTTCTCATCAGTGAAGCTTTTTATGTTGAGGAGTGTTTCTGGACTACTGGGATCCATTTTCATGAGAACGACCCTGGATGCTAAATACGAGACAGTGAGATGGAGCAATCTTATAAGTCATTGCACATTGCCACTTGACCACAATGTTTATTGCACAATTTGCTTTGTGTGGTGTGTAGGCTTTTGTGCCTCGAACCGGATTTGCATTTGAAGATGTCAGCATAGAAGGTTTAAAAGAAAGGATAGAACAGAGAAAATGTGTTGCTGCCTTCGAATCCTATCAGAAAGTTCTTGATGCAGGTATGGCGGTCATTATATAACGTAAAAATGCTTGCTTATTTTTTAATTCTGTTTGAGGTCTTGTTTGACTCGTCTTTTTTGTGTTGTCTTGGCTAAATCGTGTCTTCTGCCTTTCTCCTGTGTTTTCAGCTGTTATGTTGTTCCAGTATTGTTTCACTCTTATGCACAATTTCTGTCCACTCCTCTGCCCTTGTTACTCTCGTCAAAGGCAACTAGGAATATCAATCAATCTCTTAATAAGTCATAAGTCATTTATTTTGGTAACCATGACGAACATTAAGATACATGCAGTTAGGCCCTCACGTTCCTGTATTATCTCCTACGCTTGAGTGTGTTAATTGTATGATTGCAGATTTTTAGCTTACATGAATATTGAATAAATGAAAATAAAGGAACTACAAATTGCCTTTCATTTCTCTTGTCACTTGATTTACTTCTACCATGAGCTAGTACTTCCATTATAGTCTTTACTTGTTGTCCATCACTCCGAAACAATCGTGGTCTGCTAACCTCACTTAATTTACAGGCTAACAGGCCCATTATTTTAAGGCAATGCTGTTCTGCCATTTTGCAGCGGGCTACCAAGACATTGTTCTTGAAGCTGCTTGCCACATCCGTGAACTCACAGCAATGACCAACATTTGTTGTCATTTATTATCTGTATTAACATAATGTTGTTAAACAATCAAAATGAATAATTTCAAGTATGCTTTGTGGGAACTGGATTTCAGTGATTGCAATGTTGTCAATTGATGAGCTAAGTAATGAATCAATTGCACCAGAAGTAGACCACAGACTGTCTGTGGCATCATTTGTGCACAAATTGCTAACGTTTATCCAGCTCTGTCAGGTCACTTAAAGTCAGCATGCGGCCCCCACTGGAGGCAGGTTGGACAGCACTGTCTAAAAAGACTATAAATTATGGGAGGAACTTTGAGTGCTGTTTGGCTATAGGCACTGAAGACATATTCTAATTCACACATCGCAATGTAGTTTTCAGATTTAAGCTTTTGGAACGTCCAAATCAGTGATACTACTTGATTACCAGGATTGTTTAGTCACAGTTTTGTTTGTTGCTAAGAGGCAATTGTGTGTAGAACTGTAGATGTTATGTGTTCTTAATGTTTTCTCCAATGTGTTCTTAATGTTTTCTCCAATGTGTTCTTAATGTTTTCTCCATGCTGTATCAACACATTTCCTATGTCCACATTTGGTTAATTCTAAAGCAGAAGAATTCTTTTTAGGGTTGGAAGTTCAACTGGAGACTACCGAGGATCTCTTGGATCTACTCTGCTTCTACAATTCGGAGGATCCTCCAGAGAATCTACTCACAGATGAACTTTTCTTCCGCAGAGATCTCAGTCAAGATAATTCAAAGAAATTGATCCGAAAAGAATGGAAGTAGGTTATCGATCTTGTCTAAGCATCATTAAACCTCTTAACATTATACACAACATTTTGGTTATTGGCAATACTTTTTATAATTTTGCTGCTAGTTACTGAACCACAACTGCATTGATACTGAGAGCATTTCTTATCTTTGTTCCATTATGTTTCCTTCCTTCCTTTGCGCTTTCTTGATTAATTTTAAAATAGGGCTTACCATTTGTGGTAGTGTAGTGGCGAAGGTCGCCGCCTTGCAACCGAAGGGTAGCAGGTTCGAATCCCACCCGCAGCGCAAGGACATTGAACAAATTCTTCGCTCACAATTGCTCGTGGCACTTTGACGTGTAAAACTTCGACACACCTACGGGCTGTAGTTGGGACCGCCTGTGGGTAGTAAGGAGACTTGAAGGGGCGGTATAGAAATGTGTGAAATAAAGAAATCTATTGCTGCCTATTTAGTAGAGAGAGGTAGGTTATGATGATTCTAATTAAGTGCACTATTATTTAGAGATGAAGGTGCAGCTGAAACATTGTTTAAGCAGATGAAAGAACCGAGCTTCAGGGCTTGCTCTAGCATTGTACGTGGATGGGCTAAGGTAAGAGTTACTGACGTACGATTTCTACTGCAGAATTTTAACAAAAGATTTAATTACCCGTGGTAGTTTGCCATCAATTTGTTTAAGCTATCATGATTAGATAGGAGCAGGCTGGGGCATTTGATGAAATTATCAGCCACTATACATGTAGCAACGTTATCATTGTTACTGAACTGTGGTCATCAAATATTGTTCCAAGATCTGTTCCAGCTTTGTCGAGTGGCACAGCATAAACAAAACTGAAGGAGATCCCTCTTTAAACTGGAAAGCTCTGATTTCAAGTTATTTGATGAGATTCTTGATACCTACATTTATGTCCATCTTATATGGCATACCGAGTGAGGTATGGTGAGGCTTCTTGCATGTAGACTGCTACAGCCTACGGTTTCAGATATCTGTAACCAGGTGTGATCTATGTAAACAGTTATGTCTATGTCAGCTCTATTTCTCTATTGCTAACTAAACAGATATTGATTGATGTGCATTTTGTGTATGTAGTTTGCTTTTTCTCTTAAATTCTGTTATCAGTACCACCAGTTCGATAAAGCTTTCGATGAATTCCAACGTCTGAGGGGGAGCGGAGTCAAACGTATGTATATAGTTGGTTTCTTAATTAGCATTCAGAATTCATCTTTTGACTTTTTTATTGTTGTTTTACATATTTATAATTTTATCTGCTTCATGTAATGAAACGGTATAAACTCACTATTTGTTATTGACTTTCCACAATTTTAACAAACTATCAACTCTTCAAGTCTTCATTCTAAACAATAATACCGGATCTTACGGTGATGCGATCTCTGTCCAGACTAACGCTCTAAAAATAGCTGCCAATC
>JAQFXW010000922.1:0-16475 GCA_034693945.1 Dendrobaena attemsi
GAGATCAGATGGATTAGAAAAGGAAATGATGTTGGCTTGTGGAGAGGGAAGGAGAAAACAAGGGCTACCAAGGAAAATATGGATGGATGAGATACATGAAAAAACTGGAATGAATTTGGCAGAACTAAGGGATGCGACTTCAGAAAGAAGGAAATGGAGACGCTTCATCATGACGGTCACTAGGATTCCACGAATCAACAGGACAAGGTGACCACTTTAAATTGTAGCTGAGGTGTGATTTAAAGTTGTAAAAAGTCATACAAGATTGGGTGTTGAATTTTACTGTAAACTTTTTGCAAAGCCATTTGATATTTAAAATGTCTCACCTGCACAGGTACCAATCCTGACTTATGTTGGAGACCAAAGTGAAAGGTCTAGGCTTCGATCACTTATCTATAAGAAGCAACTTTGTGGAGAGATGAGCACATATCCTGTGATTTTGACCTCTTATGAAATTGCGATGAAGGATGGGCGCTATCTTTGTTTGGCATCCTTTGCTCTTCTGGTATTGGATGAAGGCCATCGAATTAAGAACTCGAGCTGTAAACTTCTTCAGTAAGTTTTCATATTTGAACTAAAGTTTCTTTTTCTGGAACATTGTTAATTTTGTCAGTCAAGTTAAAATTATTGGCAACATATGTGATGCAACACGTGCAAGGTGACCACACCATGGGAATGGAGTTATGTATACCACCATTATCAGCATAAAATTCTGCAAATCTATATAGATAAAGATACGTTTCTGTGTGTGCTGTCACTGCTGTGTGTGTGTGTGTCTGTTTGACTGGGATGCATTTCCACAGTTTTGGACACCGGACACCCAGTAGATGAGTTGGTTAGTCTTACTTTTCTTTACAACTTTTTATTATAACTACTTTATTTCGAAATGCCGAGGCTTCGCAATAACATGCGCGACCCAATGACTCATGCCTCACTAAGGCTATTGTGTGCAGCGCTCGCTAAGTGAGCTATGTTGCTGCCATGGTGTCCAAGGCCAAAAACCTATCCCTCCCGGTCAATGCTGGGTATCCCAGCTGGTAATGATATAAAATGGTGCCAGATTGGAGGATAATTAATTTTTCTGCAGAATTTGGGATGCAATTTATCTCAGAAACGCGTTTCTCAGCAAAATCGATTAGAAGTTAGATGTCTTATATCACTAACGCTCGATCCCGGACACTTTAACTTCGTAAACATAGAAAGAACATGCAGCATAGACTGGCAAAACATTTTATTTAGCGCTTTACTATTATACGAATAAAATGATTGTGTTTCAAACTTGTTTTAAATTTAGTTTTATTGTCATAATACCGGAGAATGGTGTTGCCCCGTGTCATTCCATTTAACCTGTTATAGTTTTAAAATACAAAATAAATTATTTTAATGTTAGATGCTGATGCACAAATGATTTCTAATATTAGATATAGGTGGCATCTAGCGAATTCTAGTGAAAACCCGATCGTGATATCTTGATGGGTGACCATGTTCTAAGGCCCATATCTCGGTAAATAGATCTCGCATTGTGGCCCCTTTTCACGTGTCGCATCACATATTTATGTATGACACAGTAACAGAAAATTAGTCAACCTCCCTAGACTAACAAGAAGCCTTTGCAGTTTCAGTTAATTTTGTCAAAAATATCAAGTTTTAGTCAATTGTAATGGAATGCAGGGTACATTTGTATCATATCTTTATGAAGGCATGTGGGCCATAGGGTGTTTTGACAAGCAGCCAAAACTTATTTTAGTCTAAAGTAGTTTTATCATTAGTCAACTTTTAGTATACGGGATAACCCCCAAGCCCGACCTGCACCTCAACGTGGGGGGAGGGGGGAACAGCCAAGTGATGGATTAATTGGTGAGGCTATGCCGTCAGAGGAGATGGCTACAGCCGAAGTATCTCCTAGGGCATCACGCGATGCGGACCAGGAACCCCGAAAATGGCTGTCCAACGCAGGCGGCAGGTGCTGGAAGGACACCTTAAGGCGTAAGTGCCCAGAAATGACCCACCGGCTTCCTTACCCCTGGCAAAATATGACCAAGAAAGTGAAGAAACCCTTTTGAAAATATCAGAAACCCTTTTGAAAATATATGGTTTGGTCATGTAGAAAGGATGAATAATAAAATAATACCAATCACGGCTCTCCACGCACGAGTTAAAGGTGAAAGAAGCTTGGGCTGGCAGAGGTAGAGATTGATGGATAATGTCAAAGAAGACCTCAGAAAGAAAGACATTGATCTGAACGAGATGGGGGAAATAATCTGAAAAAGAGAAAACTGGAGAAAATTCATTAGGAACTCAGCGTCAGGAAACTGATGGAAGAGAAGAAAGAGGAAGATACTGGATAACACGCTCTTCTGAAGATCTAAGATTGCGTTCTGTAAACTTCCAAAGTTAGACTCAGCCTTCTTCGCTAGGTAGCATGGTAAAATGAGGTGCTGCAGCCAGGGGCATCCATTCCCCCAAGCCAAGGAAGCATTCCCTATTTTCATAAATATTCCCCCTAAAAATTCTCCGACTGAAAAATCAGATGCAACCCGCAAATTCTTCTGATGACCTTCTTTAGTCATTCGTGAAATATCTTTTAAAAATCGACCTACAACTCCCGAATTTAGTCGATGACCATTTTCAGTCATTCGATTGTCCAATTTTCGTCTGCAGAATCAAAAAATCAATCGATATACATGTTTTATAATGAATATATACAAAAAATGTCTTTCCCCTGAAAATATTTCTTTCCCTGGAGAGATTTTTTATGAAGATTTCTGCTTCATTTCTCCCACAGGACGAATGGCTCTGGCTGCTGCAACACTGACTCACTGACTCAGAGCTCAGAGCCGTAGTCAGCAGTGCCTCTGAATGGTTCATACTATGAGAAGCGATATCTAAATGCTTGCAATACCTAATTCGACTTAATCAACTTTTACTTAAATACATCTTCAGAAAAGTACAGCTTTATACTTACTTTTTTAATACAACATAGTTTAATTCAGTTTCTGATTTTAACCTAGGATCGATTTAGGCAACTGTATTACTTGTCTAAATTCTGCTGGTTTTACTGAACATTTTAAGAAATTGTCACTGAAAGCCTGTGTTAGACTAGTCATCACTGTAACTGTCTACGTTCTTTGCTTTATTGAGAGGCTTTAGTCATGTACAAGATTTTCTTTATTTTGGGTAATGTATGCAAAATTATGTTTCAATATGCTATATATGATCATGCAGTAGGCCTATCTTTTGATTTTCTGCCAGTTCACTGACGAACTTCAGAATCAGTCATCGATTCCTACTGACCGGAACACCATTGCAGAACAATGTCAGAGAACTATTTACACTTCTGAAATTCATTCTTCCAGAACTGTTCTCTGACATTCCCAGGTCAGCCACATAGTTCACACATGTTAAACCATGAATAAGGCTTAACATTCATTGTGATAGTTTTCTTACATCCTGAATCCACTATTTAAGACTATGTAAAGGTTTCCAACATTTAAATGTTCCAGAAACTAGTTTTTGACAGAGTACAGAAAAGACCCCGTTCTTTGAGATGGAAGCCGAAGTGATAAATAAATTATACATCTGTAGCCCTGTTTATATTGCTTTTGCATACATCTTTTCAGTCTAAATACTTGACATGGGAAAGCCAACTGATATTTAAACCCACGTCGTTTAGCAGTTTGATACAAACTGCATAAGTTTCCTGTCATTTTAGTACCCTGGTAGCATTAAAATGTGAATTTAAGCAAATGCTCAATTGATGCTATCCTATTTCTTATCCTCCTCATGTGTTTTCCATACATCATGATTCTATTGTTTTATTTCTGTCTCTCTCGCTGAAGTCTTGGGAATATGTTGAATGATAAGTTCTTGAAGACAGTTGATGATTCAGAGCTACTTGTTCATGAGGAAGAACAGAAAGAGACATTGTCAATTCTTCACCAGGTGAGATTACGTCATAAACCATTGCCCTCTTCATTGAAAGCATCAAGAAAAATTATAAGCCACATCAAAAAACTTTGTTATGTTAACGGAATTTTGCGATACCTGTAGTTTTTGCATGTCCTTTCATAGGCAATTCCCTTTGATACATCCCTTTTATTCCAAATCAACACGCATAACATTATTTATCGCATTGTATTTTACAAATCTACAAAACATATATCATTTGGCAACAGAGGGAATGCCCAGAAAGGATGAAGATCCCACTAGTAGGGGCACCCTGCTATAGCACTTACCATAGCTAATTTGAGGTTAGCAGTATGGTTGGGAGCACAAGCAGCTGTTTATTTAGTTAACCAAAGATTGGTGGTTTCTCACTGCATTTAGATATTTAAATAGCATGTTTGTCTATATTAAAACTCTTCTTAGATCAGTAACTGTTGTTAAAAATCTGCTTAGTGGCTTTGCTTTTATTCTGTCAGATTTTGACCCCATTTATGTTGCGAAGGCTAAAAGTCGACGTTGATTTAATGATTCCACCGAAACAAGAGATCATCATCTACACAGATTTAACTGCTTGTCAGAAAGGTCTTTATAGAACACTGCTTGAGAAGTTCAGAAATATGTCATCACAGGTAATTTTATACGGCTAAAAGATTATAAAGGGGAATTTTACGTAAACATCTTTTCAATGAGTATACAACAATGTGTTAGAGACTTTGTTCACATCTGTGATTTAAATATATTATATTTTTCTTCTTGTGTCTAGTTAACTAGTTAAGTTTGAATAACTCTTCTCTTGAATCCATTCGTTTTCCATGCTTGCCTGTTTGCAAAAATTTTCATGGTACTATTTTAGGGTGACCCTTGTCAGTGGAGCTTAGGCCCTTTTAGGTTTCTCCCGTTGTTCCTTTGTTTTAGCTAAGTTCTTATAGTCTCTATAGTTCTCTGCTTTGGTTCAATAAAAGGTGTGTTTATGGTTATGGTTATATGCTTTTATCCATTCTATGCACTACACACACGTACTGTTACCCACTCTATCTATGCCATATGCAATGAAGCTTCGTAGCTTGTGGATGTCTTTCAATTGATCTTTAGCTGATGCATTATACATTTTGTAGAGATCTTTAGACTAGACAGAGATGATTTTTTTATTGTGGCGCTTATCTATCCAGTATATCAAATTCATTCAGAGCTCTTAATTTAAATCACAGATGTGAACAAAGTCTCTAACACATTGTTGTAACTGTTTGTTGAAGAATATGTGCACAGATACAGACAAGATATGCTGTCCTAGTCGTCTTCGGACTAGGCCTGCAGCTTTGGATACTGGTATTAGGGAAAAGGAGGCAGATGTTGCAGATTATGCGACTCTTTCTAAGAAAATGTTGAATTCTGATAATGACAATTGTAACAAAACAATGTGCCAGAAGAGAAAGGAATTGGCAAGCAACGAGGACATTTGTCATAGCAGAGCTTTTGACAGGAAACGAAAAGTCTTGTGTCAGAATCTTGAACAACTTGATGATAACCACAGTGGAAATTTCAAAGAGCAGCAGTGTCAAATTAGGAAGACAGAGGAGAAACAAAAGCGAATGCAAAATTTGTTATCAAACTCAAACGGCAGTTCTGAGGTTACAAACTGTAAGAAGAACCGCGTAAGCAACGATGACGGTTCTGTGAGAAGAAGTTTACGGTCTTGCACATCATCTGTACAGCAAATGAGAGCCAGTCCAGGTTACAGTCAGAGTATGAAAAGGTGTAGAAGTAGCATGCTTCCAAAATTATGTGGCAGAAATCAGAATCCCATTTGCGGCACTGTGTGGAAAACATCAGAGGATTATCAAGGAGCTGGCTTTTCTGATTGTTCAACAGAGAACAGCAATCTCAGTTGTAACTTTTCTGCAAGAAATTTGAGCTTTGATGGTTTTTCATTCGATAGAACCAGCCATTCCTCCTGTGAAAGTGGAAGAGGAACACTGGAGCCTGAAGATGGCCTCGAAGATGTGGATACACTATCTGAATCTTGGGATAACTTTAACCCCATCAGGTGTGTTGGAATTCACTGTGGATAGAAATTTTCACACATCCTGATTTAATGATAATTTTCAGATGTCCGAAAATTGCAATTTTCAAACACCATACTTTATATGATTATAGGCAGCAGAGGGCAACATAGTTCTTTAACGAATTTCAATTTCACAAAAGTAAATGTGTTTGTTTCATAGTCAAGTAAGTAGACCTTAATTAACAATCTTTTGACTGAGCATCAACACCATAATATAATAACCAGTTAGCCGGTCTAGATATAATAGGACTATTCCTCTTCATTTTCCTCTCATCTCCCCTTGCCCATCCACTTCCTTTACCTATCTACCCCAATTTCCCCTTGGTCGGTTATCAGTTACACTCCACTGCAACCATGAATGGACATCTTTAGCATTCTTGAAGCGTTCATCGTCAAATGGGCACTGTACACGATGTGAGAAAGTATGTGAGATTAAAACTAGTGATGACCTATGGATTGAGCACTGTGATACCCTTCAATTGACAGATTTGACAGATAAATAGATGAGGTTCATTGTTAAATTAAATTTATATAGAGGAAGATGTCTGTAATTGGATAATATACATGATTTAATTGCAGTTTTCATTTGTGTCTAAAACCATGAAGTCAAGGTATTCAGTTATATGCAAATCTCATAATACTGCACGTTTTATCAAGTCTAGCTAGGTAAGAATCCCGAAGTCTTTAACTGTAGACTGCATCCTAGAAGTTCTAAAGTGGTTAGGGCATTTAGGCACATAATTATGATTACGATTGCTTTATGTAACATGCCCACAATTTGGAGCTATGACAACAAAACACATTGCTTTATGTGTTCTTATTTTTTTTTGCTAGAGATGAAAGTGAAGATGAAGAGATGGAGTTTAATAAACGCCAGCTTCATAATTCATTAGTCCTTCTTCGCCAGTGCTGCAGTCACCCGTACATAATAGAACGGCCTATTCGTAATAAAGAAATTGTTCTAGATGAGAGGCTTGTTACCTCTTCTGGCAAGATGATAATTTTGGACCGCCTGCTTGTGCGGCTGAAGAAAGATGGACATAAGGCAAACAATTTACTTTGAAACTGATTTTGCTTGATAATACTTTGTCTTTTTCTTAGCTAAAAACAGTGTTTTTGTAAGTTTCTACACTCAACCTGCCATGTTGTATGACTTGTATGAATTCATTCATTGTTGTATGGTAATTAAGTAAGTTGGCTAACTTGTGGTCTTGTGCAAAAATTGAAGGAAAGTTTCCTTGGCTGATATTGATTAATGTGATTATGTTCATAATATATGAATTGCTCCGCACGTGTTCATGATATTGCTTGCAGCAACTACCGATGTAATGACAATGTTGCTAGGGAAGTCATTAAATTTAATTGTTTGGATTTGCAGGTATTGATATTCTGTCAGTTGCTTGAAATGCTGGACTTTCTTGAGGACTACTGTGAGATGCGTGACTACAGATACTCTCGTCTTGATGGGAAAATGTCTCTAGAAGATCGTAGTACTGAGGTAGGGTGACCATATGTCCTGGTTTTCTGGGACATGTCCCGGTTTTTTGTGAAGTGTCCCGGTGTCCCGACAACTTTTGTGAAAGAACAAAATTGTCCCTGTTTTTGACAAGTGGGGCTAATAGAAAAAATTATTACTTTTGTAGTCATTACTCGTATTTTCCAATGTATGTTTTCTCATTTCAGCACAATAAAAACTGATGACCTACTTTTAGTTATTAATCATTGATTTTCGCGTCTCAATCAGTGATTCCGTTATTGTGCGTCATGGCGTCTGGGACTCCAAAATTTTGAAGTTGGACTCCAAAATAAAGATGCGGCGTCCATGGATGCCAATCAGTTGTGAATGGACTCCCAAGATAAATTATCGATGCGTCCATGGCCTCCAAAATAAAACGATGCTAAAATACCGTGTGGCACATGACATTGTATTAAAAGAACGTCAAAATATTTCTTGCGCTCACGCTCAAACGGTTTCCTCAATTCCAGTCGCGTTCAGTCTTCACACAAACGCCACCTTTGGTCACTATAATAACAGTCTTGTTTCGGCTATATCAAAATTTGTAGTCTTCACTGATATTCTATGTAGGAGTAGTACTGCATAGGCCTACATCGAATAAGCGAAACATACTTAAAATATCCAACCAAAAGGTTCGAAAGTGTCCCGGCCCATCGAAAGATTAAACAGTTTTCTATTAAATGTATAGGACCTACATTGTGGAATAAATTACCACATGAACTTACTGTTTTGCCATCGATTGGCATGTATCTCGTTCTCCAGAGTCCTGTATTGATAGCCTTAACAAGGCAAACAATGCAACAATGGATCTTGCCGTCTCAATGGTCTTTGACAGCAGTGATACCTGTCTGATTAGCATTTGAATTGATTCAGCACAGGCTGTGATCCATTAGACCAGCGGCAAGCGCTGCGAAGCGTATACAGAGTTTAAATTATGACACGGCACGTCAGTCTCACTGTAACCCCCATCGAATGGTCGGTTAGATTCTCTCGCTGTTGAAATAAATTTCCCCTCGCGGGGAGTGTGTTAAAAAAAGGTTAACATCTGGTGAGCTATGATTTGGTGAAAAATAATCTCTATTGACTTATGTCTATTATATCTTAGTTTATGTTATACCGGGTAATGACATATCACTGACATTGTCATCTGGAGTATTTTTACTTATTGATTGTTACCCAAAGGTTGTTTATGTTATCATCTGGTGAATTATATGCTTATTATAATTATTATTGTTACTTATTATTGGACTAGATTGGTATTGACAACTGCTTGCATTTGGTTACAGCACTTCTCTTATCTTGTTCGGTTTTTGTCTTCTCTGTTTATGTTCCTGTTCTATAAATCCTAAATCCCAAATTTCAATTTTCACCTATTTACACAGATTAAATGTGATTCTACTTCACTAATTACTAATGATATCATTTCTCATCTTACTGTCTGTTTTCATCCTATCTCTACATTTTATATTTATGAAGGGTTACCCAGGCACTAGCGGGATCCGTCCCTTTCTGGGTAAGCCCATTGAGATTCATCCATCTCTTTTATCTCCGAGAGTATCTAATCTCTTGACTCATTTTTTTGGTTCATTATTTCTATGGGTTCTCTTGTTTGTCAAGATTTCATGTTGATGGCATGATGCTGATTGATTCTCAATAAATGCATTTGAATTGAATTGAAAAATAATGTAGCTATGAATTCCAAAAGAAGATTGTGAGATTAATGATGAAGAGGATAGGAGACTTCAAAGTAGAGTACAGGTGGCGTGTCATCTGTTGCCCAAGTCAAACAGTTGGTCCTTAAACATTTGATTAGTGTTAGGCACAGCAATATTATATTTGAGGATTGCTTTAGGTGAAAGCAACTAAACTGTTTTTAGGTGACGGCTCCTGTAATCAGAGGTGTTGGATCTTGGATATATCAGAATGTTACCAGTATCTGTGTTTAATTTTTCCTACTAGATTTCAAGATTTTCCTGTGATGATGGAGTATTCCTATTTCTTCTGAGCACCAGAGCTGGTGGCTATGGTCTCAATTTGACAAAAGCAGATACTGTCATCATTTACGAAAGTGACTTGGTACTGACTCCATTCTTCCTAACGTGGCATATCAAATACTTTATTCAGTTGTCTATCTAAACTTGTTATATAGACTAAAAGCACATGTAATTATATGTAAATATTTAAATAAACTATTCAGCAATTAATAATGTACATATTTCAGTTGTAATTGATCACAGACAATGCAGGCATAAAATTAATTATTTATGACAAGAAGTGGTAGGCAGCCTAACGATAAGATCATGTAGTAAATTTTAAAGAACCGCTTTTGAAAAGTTATGAAATCTGTACCTAGGTCTGTAAGTCTATGTGTATAATTTGTAGGCTATGCAAAAGCATTTCAAGTAAATTAGTTTCTACCTGTTCACAATTTCCAACCTTTATTTATTCACGTGCTTGGCCATTATATGCTTTTGTTCTTGTGAATGATTTCATATTGCATACACAGTTAGAGTAGCAGTTTAGGAAGGGTACTGTATCTTTGTTTGGTCCAGCTTACTAAATCAGAACTAATGAAAGAATTTTTTCAGAATCCACAATGTGACATCCAGGCACAGGACCGGTGTCATCGGATAGGACAGGAGCATCCTGTGAAGGTCTATCGTTTGCTGTCAGCCAACACTGTGGATCAGATGATATTTGAAAGGGCTCTGGCAAAGAAGAAATTAGAGCAGTTGGTAATTCACAGAGGTACTTAAATGAACCATGCTCAGTTACTCAATTTGACCATTTACATAAAATTATTATTTTTCTTTTACTCGAGGTATCAATGATCTCTTGGGATTTCAAAAAATTGCTTTAGGAGCAGGATATTTGTCTGGAGGGTCAGGCCTCGTCTTTGGGGTTTGAAGAAAAGGTTATATATAGTGTTGGACGCAGATGGAAATACGTCAGAATATTATTATTATTACAGGGAATTTCTATAGCGCTTCTTCAAGTCCGTCTACTCAGAAGCGCTCCCAGTCCAACCACAGTCAAACAGAACAGTCTTAAGACGAGAGACAAAAAGAATAGAATTGCCAATGGGCACAAGGCAGAGCCACACGAGGAGCCCACAAACAGTCCACAAAGAGAGCATGCAAAGTTATTAATTCAGATGGGTACTAATTTATACTTCCCTGTAAAGTGTGTTGAGTTAAAATACAATATTATTATTAATGTTAATAATATATTAATATAAAATTAATAAATATTGATATCTGTATAGCAAAATTAGTCATGCATTAAATCAGTGGGAATCGTTAAATTTAAGATTACGAGTAGATTAAATAAGTTTGAAAATTTTAAGATTAACAGCTTACGGTATTCATTCTAGAGCACTATGACTTTTGTTGTACTAAATGATAGATATACTATCACACATATGTATTTACTTACTTATTTAATTTGATCACATTAGAGAAAACTTAGTCTTTTAAGTATTTCTTTGTTAGTAACAAAGCTTGGTGCGCCTCTGAACAGCTTCTTGAAGGGGTACTATGTAAAAGTTCAAGCTGAATGAATGAACTTCTCACAGATTTCTTGCATATAAGCATCATGTCACCAATTAATTGATTAAAATCCAATTCATTCAGTTTAGTTTAAGTTTGGAAGTACAAGGGCGGAGTTTTCATAATTTATCCCACACTTTTCTTTTTAGGATTTACTGACTAATTTATGCATTTACATTATTTCACTTTTTATATTACATTTCTAAAATAGTTCACAACTGCAATACATTCACTCTTTAGGTGAAATTCAACAATTAGTATGATGAACTTGGAGTGACTAATAACAATTATCATCTTTATCCCTTCTAATACAGCAGCAACACTAATTAATTTTTAAATGAATTTCAACATTGTTCAGGAAAGTTCAAAACTGGAATGGCAAGATATCGAGCTTTAGGGAGAGATGAGCTAGCGGCTATGCTAAAGGAGGAAGACGTGAGAAGTTTACAGGCAGCAAGTAACAACGAGTCTTTGGAGATTAGTGAAGAGGATCTCCAACGCCTCCTCGATCGTTCAGATCTTTATAGGAAATGGCAGAACGCTACAGGAAGCCAATGTGATACGTTAAATGCAGGCAAGTCTGAGAGCTCTTTGGTTATTGAAAGGTGAAACATTCTGTGATTAAAAGGCATTTGTTTGTTGTATAAAGTTCAAAATCATGCATGCAGGGACACAGCCAGAAGATTTAGCTAGGGGGTTCTCACATTGCAAATACTGAGGTTGCGCCCCTGCATGCATGCACAAGATTGGAAGCAGATCTCTTTAAATTTTAGGAGTATTTCCATAAGCCAACATAAGGAACATGAGCAATACAGACCACAGTCTCAGTTCTTGCAACTCTGTCACATGGGCAAGATATTGATTTTAAATACAGCTGTGCCCTTCATTCCACTGATGATGCCCTTCCACTGATGATGCCATTCCACTGATGATGTATGAAGATGTTGTCATAAACCCTCAATTATTCTACATGGCCATCATAATTCCCAACAATTTTAAAATAAGAAATTGATTATCAATGGTTAATTGGTTATCTGACCATATGAATAGCACATTTTAAGAACCTCTAAATATTTGATTCATCATGCAGTTAACCAACCATGTTCATATCGAATGCAATCCAAGAGGCGGTGTGAATTCTAAATTTCAGTTAACGAATGTAGAATGTCACAAAAGTTTAGTGTAGTAGGCTACTATTTCATTTTATATACAGAGACTTGGTTACACTACATGAGAACGCAATTGACGTACATGACCTGATTACAGTTACTATTCAATCGTCATTGAGTTCTATGTCAAATAAATTACACAGTTTCTAATCATACGGTAAGGTAAGATCGAAGTGAATAGCTGAACCATTAGTAGAGGGAACCACTACGATACATATTACTCATCTAAGCATTATTCTACATGCAGTAGTGCATGAGTTAGTCATGAACATATAAATGAAATATTATAAGTATGTTTCAACTGTCTTCCTAGCCATTGTTATTTATACTCCTTGAAGACATAAAATTATATTTTTATTTACATCTTAGCAAAATATGAGCATGGGTCTTGTACATCAAAAGGTATCTTCAGTGACATACGAAAATGCACTGGAAGTCTCTTCAGTTCAATAGAGCCACAAGAAGTAATTCATCTCGAAGACTCGGACAGTTTGCACGTAGAGTTAATTGATCATATTGGTTCGATAAATGTCTTAGGGTCACAGGAAATAATTGATCTTGAGAACTCTGATTGTTCCGATGTAGAGCTGATTGAGATGATCACTTCAGATATCGAGATTATTGAAGATTAGGCTTCATGTTTTCTAATAACTTATGCATCAGTGTTGCTTATGCCTACTTATGTGCCAGGGAGTAATGGATAGGCCTATTATGTTGGAATTTTTATTGTAACCAGTTACCGTTAACTTATTGAAATCTGTTGAAGCATTTCCTATGGTATAGGTGCATTGAGTAAGTTAATTTAACAGATTTAACTTAATTTCTTGCTTTTGTATATTAATATACTTGGTCTCTAATATTAACTGCTAGTCTATTTATAGTGTCATAAGGATTTGTTGTGACTTGTAATAAATATTATTGTTGTTTGATGTATTAGTTATTTTAATATTTGTAGCATTTGTTCCATATTTTACTTTGCTTCATATTTTCCTTAATTCTTACATATATAATTAAAGGCAAACGTGCAGCATCAATTCTTTTGGACTGGCTGCCAGCATTTCCATGAACATTATTTATTTACGCATTTCTATACCACCCCTTCAAGTCCTCTACTACTCAGAAGCGGTCCCGACTACAGCCCGAGGGAGTGTCGGAGTTCTCACGCCGAAGCGCCATGAGCAACTGTAGGTGAAGGACTTGCTCAAGGTCCTTACGTGGTAGCTCAGGTCTGAATCAAACCCACGACCCTTTGAACGCAAGGCATCGACTATCCCATTGGTCCACACACGCCCTTTGTGCTAGCCCGAGATGTTAAATCTCCGAGTGTCGACATATATCGGGTTCGTACTCGGTACCTTGCAAGCACAAGGCCGACGCGCTCCCAATGTAGCAAACCGGGCTAGTTAGCTACATGTGATAGAGTTAGCTACATGTGATAGAGATGTTAAATCTCCGAGTGTCGACATACATCGGGTTCGTACTCGGTACCTTGCAAGCACAAGGCCGATGCGATCCCAATGTAGCAAACTGGGCTAGTTAGCTACATGTGATAGAAGTGAGCATGTGATAGAAAGAGATCGAGAGAGTGGACTACATAGAATACCATGAGATAGAAAAGGACAAACAGAAAGAAAGATGGAAAGAAGGACAGAAAGAAAGTAAGATATAAAGAGAGATAAAAAGATAAAGACAGACAGAGAGAGCCAGATAGAGACCATAAGAGAAAAGGGTGAAGAACAAAAGAAGAAATTAAATAACCTGTGTCTGTTCAACATTTCCACCGCCTTTCTGGCTCTGACATATTATTAGGCAATTAACTTCTTAGTAAGAATTACGAATTTAGTAGAACTGCCTACGTAGATTAAACCTCGTAAGCAAACAATTAAGGAGGCAGCTACTGATACATGGAACCGCAAAATAATACACGTTAGTCATGTCCGATATAATACAATGTCAACTGCTTAGTCATCATCATCATCATCATCAACAACAAGAACAACGTCAGCACCATTATCATCAACCTCATCATGATTATCAACATCGTAAACATCATCATCATCGTTATCATCGTTATCAGCCTCGTCGTCATTATCATCGCTATCATCATCGTCATCATCGTAATCATCATCCTCATCCTCATCATCATCATCATCGTATCATCATAATCATCATCGTCATAATCATTAACATCAACATCGTTATCATCATCGTCATCATCATAGTTGTTTTGAAGGTGGATACTATGCTGAAGGAAAAGATACTTGAGTGGGTTAATCATACACAAGCAACGGTGCAAGAGGACTCTGAGAAATAGAGTAGAGTTACGATGTGTCCCAGATTGACACATCATTCATTATCTGAATAGGAGCATAGAAGGATAATCTAATAATCTTATTATTTTGCCATTTTGTTAGTTTCACACGAACAGCTATTCTGGTTAAAAAGCTATAGCCATAAACGTTGATGCAATAATATTGTAATGTTTCACGTTTGTATATATTCACATGTACGCTTACACATAATATGAATGTATTATGTAACGTACGTATGTATGCATGTGTATATAATATGTATGCAAGTATGCATGTATGTGTATGTATATGTATATTTTCATGTATGTAATTATAACATGAATATTTAATGATGATGCGGATGGTGATTTTTATTATTATTGGTATTATAATTATTATCATTCATGATGATGTATGCATTATGATGGTGATGATGATTATGTGTGCAAGTATGTATTTATGCACCTATATATTATGCATATAAATATATTTAATATAAAGTTGTTCACATAACTATTATGTTTGTGTAAACTGTGCCTGTAATGGAGTGATCCAGAATTATAATGGATAGGCAGCATGGGTTACCCCATCTTCAGGATCAGACAAAAAGTCGTATCAACTTAACATTCTAATGACCACACACAACTGAAATTCTGAAATTCCAGTCCATGTCAAACCTGGCACAGAATTTTCTCCTATACACTACACGGTCAATTTATATTGCAGACATGTTTATCTGACTTATCGTCATCATCATCATCAACTGACAATTACCGTCAAACAATTAGATGACTATTTGATCAACTGATATGTCATCAAACAAATCATCAAGCCTTTTGACTGATAGACTGACAGATGACTGGTCATAGCTTATTGTTGTTACTGATTTGCCCATCTGCTTTATGCAGCAGCGGAGATCAGTTACGTCAATGAACTTATGATGTCTTGTATATAGACGTACGCCTAGAGAATTCAAATTATGCGCAATGGCAATTATACTGTCTTGACAAAGGCACATGCGTAATAGCAACCAATTAGTTAATGATTTAAATGGCTCTTGAGGTGGGAGGCAGAGGCAGATGCACTCGACTCATAAGAGCACAGATACTTGGATCATATTCCATCTCCACGACCATCCAGCTGCTGCGTGAAGAGTAAAATGACGTAAAACACCGTATAGGATTGTTTGCCTACTCATTTGAATACATACATTTATATACATACGCACATACATACATACATACATACGTAAATACATTACATACAGACATACATTCTTACAAACATAAATACATGATTTCATGCTTACTTGCATACATGCATACATTACATACATTATGATACACACACACATACATAGGCTACGTTTACATATATGCATACATGCATACAAACACATGCATACATATGTGTATTCATACAAACATAAATACGTAAATGTGTACGTTTATACATGCATACATATATACAGTTATACACTATTCATACATACACATATACGAATATATACATATATTCATGTGGAGTCTTTGTAGATATAGATACATTCATGCAGACATACATACATATACATACATACATAGACTCATACATATATATACATGTATACATACATGTACCTGTGGGCATAATGGCATATGGACAATTGTAAGGGGCGCTTTACAAATGATTATATACATATGCACTGATGCATACATGTGTATGCATAGTACAAGTTATACGAAATACGGCCCGCATAGCATGACACGCATGTCGGCTTGAGAGCAGTTCGACTTAAACTAATGGCCTAAGTGGAACGCTCCTGATACGGCCAAACCAAGAGTGGGGGTGGGCGATATTCTTTTCCAACTGACATGAGACAAATAACACAACAGAAAGCACCTTTGGCATCTAACAGAAACTTAAAATAAATTACTGCCCTGTGATGGAATTTAACCCGTGTCG
>JAQFXW010000923.1:0-16472 GCA_034693945.1 Dendrobaena attemsi
GGACGAGGGCTCGGGTTCCAGACGATCGCATGTTCCTTGAAGGCATGTGGTTGTGAAGAAGGTCCGTCAGATATGAAAGAGTTTCTGTTGTGATGCACTTATAGGTAATGACGGAAATTCTGTAGATGCTTCTTTTTACGTCATACTGAATTCTGATCAAATTTCCCTTATATATATAGCACTTGGTCAGTGTTGTTAAAAGGTGTCGAATTGGTTTCTTGTTATTTGGCTTCCGGACCCTCTATCACTTTTATCAACCTCACTGATTTCTTAAAATGATAAAAAATCGTTGTACAGGACTGGTGTCTTAAGTATTTCTCATGACGGGTTAAATTAATGCACCTCTCCTGCCACTTACTCTGCTTCCACCGCATGAAGCATTAAACGGACAGATTCCATTTATGCTCTTTACCCTCGAATGTCAAAGGAGGTTATACCAGACCCGAGACCCGTCTATTTGAGGATAACTTTAAATGGCCACAAATTTGGCATCTTTTGATATATTTTGCATGAGATTTCTCCAACCCTGTACCTCACAATCATAGGATTTACAAAGGCTACCACACGATACATGGCCAAAAATAAAGCTCAAGCTAGAATCCAGGACACCCTCTCATTTTGTTAGACCTATCAAAGGTATTGTTGACTCAAAATTTCAGCCTCAAGTTCCAACTGGAAGTCGATGCTCACGGACTGTCTAAATTTGCCCTATACCCCAAATGAACCTGCATTATAGAAATGAATGTTTCGAGCATACATTCTCATACAATGGTATTTTATTTAAACATCAAATCATATATTGCTGTAATTTGACAACATGTTTGATACTATGACATTTAGTGAGAGTTAACTGAAAAAGTTTAAAAGTGAGTTTGAGGATTCAAAAATGTCAAAAGTCACTGTTCAGTACTCAGTAAGTCTACACGAATGTTAGTACTATCGTTCTTGGCTTATGACTGCAGCACATGTTATAGTATTTGACTATAGAAACTGAAGGTTTTTGCAAGCACTGCATCAACAGCATCCTTCCTTCTTTTGTGAAAGCCAGGACAGCTTTCCAATATGCCATTTGGAGAAGAATTTTTTTATTCCTTCGAATTTCTAAAGTAGCTTCGCCTCGCAGTGATATCGTTCACCATTCTCAACTACTGAGTTCTCTCTCTGCCTGGATTGTGAAATATTTCTCTGGTGGATGTAGATGAAAGGAATCAACTATCTTCAGATATATGAGTGTTCGTTGGATTGCAAAGTCACCTAGACCAGCAGTATTGAATATTTACCTCTTACCTTCCTTTCACAGAACTTTGAAGTCATTCTCGTCACCTTATCTGCTACAAGAAATGGGTCTGAGAAAAGTGTCAGACCGTCTACAGCCTCAGCAGAAAGGTACCAAAGTGGTGTCTAGGACCTTCCTAGTAGAAATTCTGACCTCGAGGTCAATTCACCAATATTTTTTTCTAGATCAATCAAAAAGTGCAGGACATTGCCATGGAACTAAATCAGCAAGTATAGGTCTTTGGCCATTCCTTTCTATACAAGAGAGCTCTAAACTGCACAACTGAGATGAGTCTGAGTTTCTTCCTCCTTCACTTCACTTGATTTAATGCATCACTTTAATAGCAAAAAGGTGAAAATTGATGCAATCAGTAACTTTGTCATCTAGATTCTGAATATATACCATAAGTGGATCGCTCTTCTGAGGTGTCGACTTCTGTGCTTCAATTCTCATAATATTGTACACGTAGGCTTATCAAACCCTTACTAAAAGTGTTTACGTGGAACTTGTCTGCAATATTGTCATTAGGTTTCAGCATCTCGTTGGAAATCATAGCAAATTATGTATTTTGTCATAATGTTAATATTTAGTTAACTAAATAAGGCCTGCCTAGCCTATTATAAATTAAACCGCTTCTTCACGCATACTTGACATGGAAGAAACATATTGCTCATGTCTCTCAAAAATTGTCTCAAAATATTGGCATTATCTCAAGAATTCGACATGCCTTACCTAAACTGGGCTAATTAATCATTATTATACCCTTTTGTATCCATATTAATTTATTGTAATATTATTTAGTCTGCCAATTATCCATCGCGTCTGAATTGCCTAATAGTCCTACAGAAACGCGTAGTTCGATTAATATTTGCAGTAGTTAAGGCGAGAGTTGACTATCCCACAGGCGATGGTGTTTGCGAGGTCTTTTGTAAGAAAAGGTCTGATATGTCTGAGAGCCCGGGTGTGGAAATTAGTAGAGCGTATAATTTCAGAAACTTGAAATAATTTGAAACTTGAAATGATTTGGTTTCACCGGAAGTTGTTATCAGAAATGAACCACTTTGAGGCCTACTGTTGTTCTATAACTTGAATCTGAGTCTACTTCACTTAATTAATAAGGAAATACTGGCTTGATTGAGCGAACGAATTGTTTTCCGTTTCCGTATTTATGTTCGGTTAGCTATAAATGATCTGGGTATTTTAGTGTTGCATTGCCCGCCATTATAAGAATCGATTTGTTAATTGCAGGCAATCGTCGATGGCCTACAAAAGAAGGGTCATTCCTTGCAGCTTCGTTCATCGAGCCCCTACCCCTACCTAGGGGTTGCCCAAATGATCCAGATGCAGGGTTGCTCCAAGTGTCCAGAAAGGGTGGAACTGTTTGCGGTGAGCGATTACCGCAAAGGTGCTGACGCTGCCCCTAGGGGAATGTAACATTTGGGTATATTATTATGTGTATGCACGATATACAGAATACGACTTCGTGTCCCACGTACTGGCTAATTTGCATAACTGATGGAACTTATATTAAACCTTAAATGCCCGTCTATTTATTTGATGATTAGATGATTTGTCAAACAAGAATGAAAGGTTCAGTATTAATCTTCGACATCAGGACTACACAATGTGTATCGGAAATGCAATAATAATAACTCTCTTTGAAGTTGATTGAAGTATAAGAATCCGTCTATGGCAGAAATTGCGAACCTACTCTGCATCCTTTCAGCAATAAGTTAACACCTGATGTAAGTATGCAACTAAAAGGCTACATGGAATGTTTTAACAATTTCAAATGATACATCATACATGTAGTATGCAAATGTTAGACATAACATGTAGGCCATACATGTAAAACTATTGGGGACTTTACGATAGAGCCTACACATAGATGTATGTATTAATTTGGGGTGACACTCGACACTGCTGTCTTCTAGTCCAAACTATTGAGGCGGTCTCTATATGACTCCAATGTCTCCGCCACTGATAGTAGAATATGAGTGAAGTATTATTTGAAAATAAGAATTCTTAAAATTCGATGTAGGCCTAACTTCTAAGCTTATTGTCATTAATCGTGTGCAGAATACGACGTCATGATGATGTCATGTAATTCGACTGCTGTTCTATTGTCAGGTCTTGAGTAAACATTAAATTCTTATGAGACATTGGCAATAATCGCATAATTGTTGTTATTCGCTGTTGCTATAATTTAGGCAACAGCGTTAGGCTATAAGGACTGTGTCGCTTACGTGTACGGTTTCTCAATAGGCACTATACGAATATTGTATTGTCGACGAGGCTTCCGCGTTTTCTATTTTTAAATAAAATAACAAATATCGCAAGAAATATGCGAAAACCTCTTTCTGTTCATATCTAAGCTCGTGTGAATCAGCTGTGTTCTTCTTCATTGGCATGCCTTCAGTAGCTTACCTTCAATGGATTTTTGTCAGTGGCTTACCTTCAGTGGATTTTTGTCAGTGGCTTAAGTTACCTTCAGTGGATTTTTGTCAGTCAGTGGCTTACCTTCAGTGCCTTACCGTCAGTGGCTTGCCTTCATAAGTAGTTTATACAGAGATTAGATCCTCGTCCGAAGCGGTTACTGTATAGACATCTTGAGCAAGTACTTCACTCACATATGCTCAGCAATAGGGCCTACTATTGCTTGCATCATCGATGTTCTGTCGTAAGGTGATCGTGTGAGCATTTCTAAACCAAGTGTAAGGAGGGCAGAGTATCAAAGTATAGTTGCATTGCATTAGTGTATTGTAGGCCTATACTGATGTACCTTTCAGTTACAATTATACAACTTCCGGCCGGCATAATTTCAAATGAAAACTTTTCATTGGTAGAGCCTAACAGTGAGCACTCTATGCCAATTTATTTCTACTTCATTTGTGGTGTTTAAATATATTCAATTTTTATTTAATTCAATTTAAACATTCTTATTGTTTTCGTTTGAAATCATCATCTCTCTGTAGCAGCTGCAACTCAAATGCTCTAACAGTCTGTTTTGTATCCAATCTCAGTTATGACCCACTTTCTGGTGTTTAAACACCACCCAAAAAACAAAATTAATAGACCTAAGTCCTGTTGCAAAATTCGTGGTTACTGAATACATCCAGCGTATTTTCCTAACAAGGGGACTCAATGCACTTCAGTCGATACGGCTCTATATAGCAACGCTAGCAGCCCTCATGCTCCTCCAAGCCCCTTGTTATTAGTCGGTTGCTTGTCAGCTGACGTGAGGACGTTTAACCACCTCCACCCCTGTAATGAAACACTGCACACAACCCTGTCAGTTGCTGCGGGTACGTCAACGGCTCTACTGGCAGGCTTCTAATTTAAATGAAACTGTCTCTTGTCGTTCAATTACTTCAGCAGAAGAGGAAACATCCGCTCAATAAAAACGAATGATTTATTGTGATCATCTGCTTACTCTCTGTTCTAGTGTTAACACTGCTGTAGGATGTTAGTGAAAGCAACTTCTGGCCTGTAGGCCTACTCCTCCTATCTTCAATATCCTACTAGATATTTGCATAAGTTGTGACTAATAGAAATGTTTCTAATTTGACCGGAAACGTCTGCTCTCTTTTGTTTCAATTTCTCATTGAAACGCAGCCAATTCAACTTGCCGTCTGTATATCGAAGTGGATTTTTTAGCTGGTTCAACAGGCAAGTATAGGAGACAGGCGTTTTACTGTAATCGACAGATTATCAAGACTATAATGAAAAAAATTGTGTAATGTAATGTGTAATAGTAATGGAAAAGATTGTGTACAGTAATATGCAATATAATAATTAATATGAATCGCTCCTCGCAGTAACTGGACCCATTCAGAAGCTCCCTATAGGCCTACATGTACGTACAGCGATAATAGCGTGCGTGATAGGTTCTGGTAAGAGATGTCATTAAGCATTGAAATGATGAAGCCAAGATTGACTCCATCCTGCACCAGATAACAAGACGGAATTCGTTGCAAAGTGAAAGACTGATGTTTAGCGAGTTTTGGCAGTATGCCTAATTTTTTTGAAAAACAAATTTCAAATTTTGTCGCGTTAAGTGTCGACTCTCTCAGTCAATTTAAAATGTCGCTTTGAACTTACCATTCATAATTATGATTTTTTTCAAAAGATTGACACTTTAGTCCTCCAGCTCATTGGATTGTAAGAAATATTATTAGTATAGGCACATTTTCTGTATTTAATTTAAGTCTATTAAATGAATCGATTGAAATTTGTACTGCGTCATTTACTGTGCTAAGTTACTGTGAAAATTAATTAATTCGATTCGTACTTCAAAGAGACAAGTGATTCTTCGTTTTGTCTAAAGGCGGTTGAATTATTAGTCTTCAACTTTCATCATTTTAAGGAACTCTATCGAAGAATTGATACGGCCGGAACCATTTTATACAAGAAAACTTAAAATAGGGTTATAGGCCTATTTAATACAGACTTTATCTTTTTCAGATTTTAGGAAATATTGTCCGTTTGTAAATTTAGGATTGAGAAGAATAGTAATTTTTCGTTTAATTTTGATATAGCTGCATGCCATGAAATCATTTATTCAACTAATACAGACTTTGGACTAGTTTACATTCATACAAAATAAGTGTTATTAGGCCTACATGGAAATATTCGTGGATACATAGAATAGTTTACAAACAAACTTCGTCTTCCATTGGCTTATCCAAAACTTACAAGTTGTGTGGAATTTATGAGTACCCTTGTTCAAAATGTATACAGCTTCAAAGTTAGATAGGCTACATCGAATTTTCCGTTAAATGAAAGCTAAATCGAATGGTGTAGGCCTATTGCAAGATATGATGTCTGCAGCCAAATACAAAATACCAGAGTTGTGGTAACCATGGGTGGAGTTTATCTAGGGCTATTGGGGCTATGACCCATGGAGAAGTTTTAACTTATTAGTCCCATGCATTACTTAGCGCGACTGGAAGTTAAGCCCCCCCCATCCGGTGGAATCCAAACTCCGCCAATGGTGGTTACAACCCTACTCCTTGGTATAGCCGATGTCCCCCAAAACACTTGGTAGCCTGAGGTTAACAAATAAATCGCTTTTTCAACATTTATTATAGAATGCAATTATATTTTTACGATATAATATAAATATTGCTATGTTTTACAGTTGTCCCAAACATGGAAACACAAGGAGAGCCAACGTCTGAATGTCAAATTCGCTATTTACGAACCATACATGGAATACTGAAAATCGTTGAGATGGTACGTTCAAAAACAACTGCATGAGCTAAACGTATGCACAATGTTATTGCACTTGTTTCGGTTAGTAAGTTGACTGGACTCATAGGCCATACTGTAGTTTTACTTGCTTAGTTGGTAACTAAAATAGACCTAACATTGAATCTAATTCTATAGGACAATCTGCATTCTATTTAGATGTTGAAGTCCAAGTATTTGATTGGCTCTTGATATAAGTTATATATATATATTCGTTTAATAATAACACCAGGTGACACACCGCATCTGGGTACAATAAAGGGAATCAATAAACTTGGTATAGTCACTGATCCATGTATCGTAGGGAATGGCTAGTGATCGGATATAAGAAGTTGTTGGAAGAGTCGAATAAAATTTCGGTCGTCTTTAACTGGCAGATGGCAGTGTCATGCGGTCTTTCTCGAAGGCTGTAACTGCGTTTCAGTAGAGGCCCTAGAGGGGAAACAGACTGCAGAGGACGTGACACTCGTCCGCTTTCACGGCATAAAAAAGACCAGCATCGGCTTTGGCTGCCCTCTCCTCCGCGTTAGTTACGCACGAAGTTGGCCACTAGCGTGTAATTATGTTGACAATAATTTATTAGTTATACTGCACTTGTTGCAGTAACACAGCTGTGACACGAGAGCCACAGTAACCTTCATCATGTAGGATAAGGGTTACGATGACAGAGCCACAGCTCTGAGTGTCCTATAATCGTCATTTTCTACTCTGTAGGTATTCACAATGCTGACGTTTGCTTTAGCATTTCATTATCATTGGTTTTATTATGGAGGAGGATGGGTGAGATTCTCTGGAATCAGCTGTTTCCTTACGATTACCATCTGGCTTATACTCCATCTGATCAATTTACCACTAAGAGTTACTCTCAACTATCTCCACGTGAGTGTTTCAGAGTGTTTAGTTAATATCTAAACAGACAATATGTTATTTAATTATGTAATTGGTTGATACCAAAAACGTTATTTAATTATGTTATTCACTTATACTAAATATGTCATTTAATTATGTTATTTGTTGATATTAAACAGGTTATTTAGACTAATTGTGTTATTCGTAGATGCTAAATAGGTTATTTAATTATGTTATTGGTTTATATATGTGCACAGATAATTAATAATTACTAATATTAGTTGTTGATGCTACACGCCTACGTTGATTAGGATACGTTACTCGAAACCTAATTTCTGTAGTTCCGGAATTAAAGTGTTAGACACGGAAACATTATGACATTGACATGCATTTCATAATCTGACTCTTCAAATTCGTCATCTAGAGTTCTAGGTCATTTTGTAGACCAGCATAAGATGTAATGAAAATGTGCACGCCTGTAAATATCGTGGCAGTAGTGAATCTTTTCTTACATGTACATTTCTATTTAGCTTTAGGCCTACTTCAAAGCCCAATGATTGATTGGCCAGCTTAGCGTCAATAATATGCCGTAAAACCCAATAGGCCTACTGTACGTATAGATCGACCTTACAATAAAAACAAGTTACTTAACAGCTCGATCGCACTTGTATTGGTCTAGTATCTTAGTCTATTAGTGAGTAAACTTGACTGACGTACCAGTCATTCTTTTCTCTAAATGTGTGCTCTCTTCTTTCAGGAGCTAATAGTCTACTGCATCATGACCATCATTCTTCTCATCAGTGGAACCATATCAGCGGTCAGCGCACAGGGACACCCATCTATGCCCTCCATCAGCGTTTGTTCGGTACGATAAGTTATGTTATGTGTGATAAAAAACAGAACGTTATTTAGAAATAAACTTCTATGCTAAGTTGTTATAAAATGATGCTGACGGTGTGGATGATGTTGTTGATGATTTTGGTGATGGTGATGATGCTGATGATGTTGTTGATGATGATGATGCTCGTGATGGTGATGTTGTTGATGCTAATAATGGTGTTGTTGATGACGATGCTAGTGATAGTGATGGGAACACTACATTCTTTCGTTCGTGTTTTTTTTTGTCACGTTTGCTGCTTATTACAAACACAATAATTATTTTTTTGCATAATAATACTCAATTGCACGGTATTCCAGAGACATTGTTAAACATTATTGTCTCTCGCTCTTAAACTAACTAGAGCTTGTTCAATGTTAAGCTACATGTGTAGGATAGGCCTAGACATCCAGAAGTTTGTAATTCATATGTTATCCTTCTAAACATAGATGTAAAAGCTGAATTTGAATTATTTTACATGAGTGGCTGAACTTGCGTCAAAGAGATATTCCTATTTATGTATTGCAGTCCGAGACGATTGATACAATGATACTTAATATATCTTGTTTATACTGTTAGTGAGAGTTTTTTAAATTTACAAAGGAGTGGGTCCGTAGCTTAGTTGAGAGAGTGGTTGGTCGATAAACTAAGTAGTGATCTGGCGGCATGGGTTAAATCCCAACACAGGGCAGTAATTTATTTTAAGTTTCTGTTAGCTAATATCTTATACTTATTAACACAGTGTGGTTTGTCATTGTGATGTGTAATAAGCGAAAATATTAATTTAATTATTATTATTAGTCCATGTCTATAATGCTGCTTTCAAACGAGTCTTAGACAGCAAGCTGGTGGCCTGATGCCCGTGCCAATAGCGACTACATTTTTCGAAAATAATAATTGTAGGTGCCGTTATAAACGTTCTAAAACAGCATCTATAGCCTCCTGCATTTCAGATACTTTTACGAAGCATTTAACACGCCATTTAATAAGCCTTTATTTTCGTATAGGCCTACTGTTATGTCAAGATGTGACCTTTCAAGACGCAAAACCAATGATTACTCTAGACCAGCGTGGGGGGAAGTTCCTAAAGGATTAGCATTTCCCCCAGGAAAAACTGAAGATTTAGGGTCACAGAATGTTTCGTGTTGCGTAGGAGATTTTCGAAAAGAAATAGAAGTGATGACTAAAAAAAGTCATCAGTTATTTTTGGGAGTTGTACATTTTCCTCGAAATTGGAAGTTTGGAAGTGATGACTAAAAAAAGGTCATAAGTTTTTTTCTTGAGATGCGTATTTAGGAAAAGTTCGAAAAGTCAGGCTACTTTTCGTCCCCTCCCAACTTTCGGGATCCCCCCCAGAAGAGGATTACACACTGCGCAAAACCATGGCAACTCAGATAGGTTAACAGTTGTTCAACCTCATGCGACTTTCTCTGAGACTTCACTCGGATTTCCAAAGGGCATCTATCTTGGGAATTAAACCCTACTGGTATAATAAATGCAACTAGCATAACTATACATGTACCATCAGAGTAGGCCTAGGCTATTAGGCCTATAGCGCTTTATGAAATCGGTGATTTCTTTAAATTTTCGTATATTGTAAAATTCACAATGATAGACCGCATTATGCTTACAATCACAGCACGAATGTATGATCTCGTTAGGCAGTAGTCGAATTTAACCGTTGACTGTCGTGCACTGCGTCCAGTTCATTATAGCCTACACAATAGGCTTACAACTCAATTTACAAGGCCACCGTGAAGCTAATGAAAGCTCGGTGGACACCGATTATGGTTGCTATCGTTGTAGGAATGTCGTTACGATTGTTTTCCACTGTTAAGAAATGTTCATCAGAGACAATTATAACATGGTTCTGTTGAATGGATTTCAGTTCTTTGCTTTCGCCGCTGCAATCACCTGCGGAATTGACGGCGTTTTGCAGTACCTGGATTACAGAAAGCGCATCTTCCAACAGTCCTATGCTGCCAACACGACCAGTACTTCAGCATCTACTGCCGTACTCGTATTCTAATGGGATTGTCCAATAGTCAGCGCTGACTTGCTGTTCCTTTCGTGGCAAACTGAAACGTCACATACTGCTTTATGTTAATGTTATGTTACTTGCAGAGGTCTTGCAGTATAGTGTAATGTAATGTAATGTATAGGCCTAACCATGGGCGGAGTTTATCAGGGGCTAGGGGGGCAAAGCCCCCATGGAGAAGTTGAAAATGTTTTGCCCATGCAGTGGTTAGCCGCGACATCCTCTTAAGTGATACATTCTTGGCGTTTATTACTTCCAATTTTCCAATGCTGAATTGGAATTAAATAAGGGCCCAGAATGTACTCCATTTGTCACCAAAAATATCAAAATTTCGTTGGCTTCTAGGGCTCACATATTGTGCACAGCGGCGAATCTACAAATTCAGTAAGAGGGGCCCAAAAATTTCGCAACTCATCTTTTAAAAAATCTAATATTATTTTGTAAACAATCACATTTTCTTATTTCCTTATAAATTGGGGGGGGGTAAGCATTGAAGTTAGGGCTTGGTTAAGAAGGTTAAAGAGGAAATTCGCGCGCGAGCGCGAAAAAATGTGTGACATTTTTTAATACAATATCATGTGACACGCGGTAATTTATTTTGGAGTCCACGGACGCATCGTTAATTTATTTTGGAGTTATAATTAACAACCAGCGACTATCGGTCTTTGATCTAAACAAATGTCAGCACCATGCGCACTGCGCGTACACTATTTATGTAGCGCATAGTAAACTAGAAAATGTCTGCAGTCTAACAAACAATTTTATATAAGATAGAAAATTGGCTACCGTACTTATTTAAGTTGTTTCATTCTTTTGGATTTCATTTTAATTTATTATTAATTTTAAATGGGTTAGCGTTGAAATTAGGGTTAGGTTTACGCAATGAATTAGGGTTAGGGTTATGGCTAAGGATCCGCCACTGTGAATAATACTCAGAGTACCCATGAGCCGAGTGGCACTTGAAGAGAATGATAGCAACGAGCAGCGTAGCTTCCACTGCGACATGGTCCTCATGAAGCAGATGCAGCGCCCAGACCTCTCTCGTCTCATTCGTGTAAGCGGAGAATAGTACTCGCTCGCCAACGGTGATTAAGAAGAAGAACCTGGGATCCATTGCGAGTTCTATGCAAAGGACTGGTCTAATATCGCGAAAGTCAATGGCGATATTCGAATGCCAAACATTTCATAATTGAATTGCTGCAGCTTGTCGCCATGCTAATTATCCCGAGCAGAGAAGCTAGAAAATTCTCCAATGATATCTTGGTCATCGTTAACATCTGAGAATCAACTTCTTAATGAACAGGTGTCGCCCTAGTAAGTATCCGCCGTAATAACTGCGTGGTCAAACTAGACGACCATCTTGATCGACTAGTGACCGGAAGTGATTCTTCTTCTTGTTCTCTGCCAGTAGGCAGGTTCTAATGCGCCTTCTTATTTAGCCTCTTTTATCGGTCTCTCATCATCCAATCCAGCATCATCTGTCTCGCTCTTCCTCTTGTACCTTCTATTTGTCCTTCTATTATCACTGAGAAGTGATTATCATTATCATCATGACAGTCATTATCATTGAGATTATCATTAAGATTGTCATTGTGATTACGATTTTCATTAATATGAATAATGAATATGACATTGCTTTGAAGATTATAATTATTGTTAATGATCATTATGAAGCAGTGTACGTAATTAGCCACAGCAGATATCAATCAATATCTGAAGACATTTTTAAAGACAATATAATAAACTAGGTGTTTTTAAGCGCTAGCACCTATAGTTATAATTTTGATTACTGCACTATTGGGTAAATGTCCGAGGTGACGCTATAAAATAATTTATTAGATCAAGCTGTAAAAGACCGCTCTATTCATTTGGCGTCTATGCAAAATCGATTGCGCTATAAGAACCGTTCAACATAGCACGTGATTGCGCTAGCCTCTGGCTCGTATATGCGCACAACTGCACTATTCAATCAGTCACTTTTGGTTTATATTGATTTTCTATAATTACAATATTTTGATTGTGCACACTGCTAGTTTCTTTTACTCCTAAGGTGCTCATATATGTAGAAAAAAATCACAGCTGATATTTTTATTGCAATTTCAGTTAAGTATAGCCGTCCATAGAGGAGGTTCTATGTATGTTTGCCACTGCACAGTAACGGCACACTGTTCATCATGACCTGCTAATTGTTTAAGAACAATGCACAAGTTTCTTTCCATCATTCATTCATCATTCATTTCATTTATTGTTCCCGAATATATGTACATTTTACAGTTATGGCAAAGAGACATTCAATATAACACTTAATTATTGTTAATGTATCGAATTAGATGCGAGGAAACAATAAGACTCGGAAGGGATGTTAGTACCCGCTTGGAAGGAGTCTATTTCAACACTAGATTAATTGAAGAGAGGGTACACAGTGAAGCGAATTCCTGCATAAACCCAAAAGGGAATATGAAAACAAAATAAAAGAAAACTGCACTCTTATCTACAGGACAAACCAAGCTGCGTGTGATTATTACTAAGCCAGTTAGATACCATGCAACCTTTTTACCAGAGGTGGGCAGATTCGAATCTACCTCAAGCCTCTCTGTATACGGACCTTCAGTTGCAATTTCCTTGCGAGGACAGGCTTAGTATCATGCGTACGACACTAGTATTAAGAATATAAGCTCTAAAATCAATTGTCATAGCCTCCCATATACAAACTCAACCTTCTTTCACCAGGTGTCACAATAAATGAGGTGCTTTGGAGTGTTAACTCTGACTTAACATCAGCTCTGCAGCTGGAAGTGCCTCTGAACACATTGAACAGCTCATATTGCTAGATGCGCTATATAAATACTTGAATACAATATATAGTACAGAACGTCACAAGTTACTTCAAATATGTTACAATACGTCTTCTCATACCAACATACATATATATATATATATATATTATATATAGGTCGTGATTGGATATCCCTTACGGAATACTTGTCCAACAAGTTGGGACACATAGCAATCATTTATTAATTATTCATGTACCTTGAAAGGACAAGCTAACAGGATATACAAAAGCATTAGCCAACTGCTTCCATGAGATCATAGTAAGGCTAATTATCCCCTAATGAATATTCATCATCACCAGCCATTATGACTGTGATGGGAACCAATAAATGAACTCTTATACTCCACGATCGTTTGTCAAGCCCACTGCTCCTCTCAGTGTTAGACCTCGTTAATTTAATCAATGAGAATAGAGAATGTATTACTCCAACATCTAATGCCATCTGATGATTCATTCATTCATTCAAAATTTTCGATAGCACCTCTTTGAAATCAATAGTACTCAGAAGCGCTCTCAACTACAGCGCTGATGATGAATCGGGGTTAACACACCGAAGCGCCTCGCTTACCACGCCGCCTAGCAAAACGAAAGTTGGAGTTTAACTACAGGACTCTCTCTGAGATTGTATATTTTTGTGCCAATGTATCATCGATCATCGGCAAGGGGCCGTGGAGCATTAGATACACCCTGGTGCCAAGTGTAGATTGAATTACGTTCAATACCAAAGGCAGGAAAGAAAGGCAGGAAAGAACGCCCCTCAGGAAGACCCATTCTTCATTCCCTAGACTGCATTGTAAATCGAAATGTAGAATACTTGCGGCACCCTGCATGGCTGCCATCTATAGTTTAAATTCGACTCCTGTAATAACCTGTTTCGTTCAATCTATGTCTGTAATCATAATGTGGTGTGTCATTGGGAATCTTAAAAAATGAAAATATTATTATTATCACACCGAGTCCCTCTCCACAGACCAAATGCAAGTGAAGGACTTAACTCTCTACACAGTCATGGCTTGAGATAGATTTGAACTAGCAACCCTCTATCTGAGATAGAGTGACCGACCGGACAAAAATAGCAACAATAACAAGGCACCAAACACCGCCGCCGTCCACCACAATCTCTGTGATCCAGCGTGGCTCGTCAGCATACCTTTCCAAAGGATCCCTGGCCAAGGACCTTGAGCAGTTCAAAGTAGGACGTATCGATCTTCTCGTGCTTCATGATGCTCGTCACATCGACCTCCGAATGAGGCTCCTCTGGTCCATTCACCTTCAACATCAACGCAAGAAAATCATCATCATCGTAATAATAATAAATAATAATAATCAGTGGCACTACATGTATGTATGTATGTGTGTATTTCTATACCGCCTCTTACAGTCCACTACTATTCAGAGGCAGTCCCGACTACAGCCCGAAGGTGTGTCGGAGTTTTACACGCCGAAGCACTTAAGCAATTGGGAGTGAAGGACTTGCTAAAGGTTCTTACGCGGTGGGTGGGATTCGAACCCGCAAACCTTCGGTTGCAAGGCGGCGAACTTCACCACTATACTACCACTTTGAACCGTTCATCCCAAGCGAGTAATGAGTTTCAGTCTTAAATAAGTTCGGCTGCAACAGATTTTCCTGGCTGGTATTTGTGTGTTTCATCAGTTTAACGACAGCTTATGACAACAGAGGCCGTTGCCGTCGGGGCAAAAATAGTGGCTTAGCGTATTTCAGCTTACTTTATATAATTATTATGTACGAGTTAACCGAAGACCTTTAAATACTAATACAGGAGTAGAGCAGGATCATTCTACAGTATTAAAAGCTTACTCTTATATAATGTGCAGAGACAGCGTCTTAGAGGTGTTTGCTTTTTGTGTACAGTTTAATCACGCTGTTACATATTGATTATGAATATCGTCGCCCTCCTCGTTATGAAGCCTTGGGACTGGCACTGCTGTGGGACAGGGATTGTCGAGGCTTTCTAACTGAGTCTTATTACAGGAGGCTCAGTTTTAGCGATGTAACGTTTCATCTCCGCTATTGGTCTATCGTTTCATTAAGGTGTTGTTAAACTGATGAATCTCATACACATCCAGTTCAACTGAATAGGCCTACTAATGTTCTGTCATGGTATGTTTTTTCATCTTAGAATTGCGATCAATAAATAAAAAATTGTCAGATAAGTCACGCTAATTAATTAAATAACAACGTTTTTCTGTAATTTTATGCTTTAAGATTTACTCTTTATTTCAAATATTTCATTTATTTTATTATTCACACATTTCTATACAGCCCCTATCCCCTTCAAGTCTCCTACTACTCAGAAGCGGTCCCGACTACAGCCCGGAGGTGTGTCGGAGTATACACGCCGAAGCGCCACGAGCAATTGTGAGTGAAGGACTTGCTCAAGGTCCTTACGCGGCGGGTGGGATTCGAACCCGCAACCCTTTGGTTGCAAGGCGGCGACCTTCACCACTACGCTACCGCGCCCCACTTATGGCCACTTACGGTTTGTGAAGATTTTAACAAACGAATGAATGTGTTTACATGAGATAGGCCGACATCTCAGAGAAGCAATAATTAGCTTTAGACCATCTAATGTCGGGTTTATTGTGCAAGGATATAAACGAAAAGAATAAAAATTAGTGGAACAAAATATATTCTGTGAATGAAACGTAAACGTTTTGTTAGTGAGAAATCAATTGTGTAACATGTTAACGGATTTTATCATGCAGCTTACCTGATTGTAAAAGAAATGCTAGTTAACATTGGTCAAGTTACAACATAGGTTCAATGGAATAATGTGTACGCTTAAAAATTAACTAAAACAAATATCAAAATCTATGCTGATAATAATTACATCCTAAATTAAAAAGTCAATTATTTGGTTCAAATTTTACCTTATATCCGATTAAACGAACTTCACATTTTATGCTGTTTTTTAGAGATATCTAGAATTAATTGATAAATTCACTCTCAGTCTTTTCCCGCTTGTCACGTGGTCTGATAGAAATTCAAAATACTCGGAAGTATGTTTGACTTATTCCGTTCTGTCGTGTCCAGTCTTTTACGTCTGGTTCTCTGTCTGTCTGCCTGTCTTTCTGTCTGTCTGTCGGTTCTTTAGTTGTCGATGTGGCTCTTTGCGAACAGCGTCTTCAGTTCTTCCTCCGACGTTTTGTCCTTTCTTTGGATGAGGTCATCATCACCCTAGAACAGAAATGGGCTCTCAGTATTAGACACCTCTAAAAACGTTAATCGTCTCTTATTTGTCTATTTATTCATGGTTGTAATAAACCGAGCAAATTTTTGCCTCCGACGGTAAAGGCCATTGTGTCATACACCGTCGTTAAACAA
>JAQFXW010000924.1:0-16466 GCA_034693945.1 Dendrobaena attemsi
GTGTGTCGGAGTTTACACGCCGAAGCGCTTCAGCAATTGTAGGTGAAGGACTTGCTAAAGGTCCTTACGCGGCGGGTGGGATTTGAACCTGGAACCTTTCGGTTTCAAGGCGCCGACCTAACCACTACACTACCGCGCCCCACAACTACAAATGGGTCAGGTATGGGTGCCATGATGGTCGAGATGCTCATCATGTCAGTTAATTCAACTGATAAAAGCCACTTTGTGCTGTAATAATTATTTGTTTATTTGCCTAATAACACTCTGATAATAATGCAGATAATGCCTACAGGACAGAAGCAATATTTAAAAGTACAAAATAATTGAAATTATCATTGTCTTTCCGCCTATTGGTTTGAGATAAGAAAATTTATGTTCATTTTTGTATAAGAATTTGAGATGAATGATGAGTTGTTTTTGGGTGGGGTGAGCTCCACAAAGCCAGAGGAGGGTATGGTAGCTGTTCACCTGGACCCATTCGAATATCGAGTGATTCTCGGAGGAGTGCCAAGAGAGTCGTGCTGAAGTGAACCGTTCCATCGACAGCCACTGGCATGTTCATACGTATCAGTTTCTATTCAACAAAGAACAGAGCAGAGGACAGTAATTTTTATACAAAGTTATAAAATAGCGAATACAATGTATACAATATGCTAACGCAGGTATGTCAATTTTACAGTAAATAAATGCAAGATCAGTTGCCTTTTTCCAAAGGTGCTATATAAATGTTTAGATACAATACAATGCGCATTAAGTTTCATATCACCTATATCAATAGGCCTATGTTCAGCCATGAGCATGGGATGCACGCTGGCAATAAGCGTAGATGACTAGAGTTTAACTCCCGAGTCAGGAAAAGACTCCCTCAGGACGACTCATCCTTCATTAGCTCGACTGCGTTGAGAACAGAGATGTAGAATGTATCGGGCACCCTGCGTGGCTGCCATAGATGAAATTCGACTCTTGTAAGAACCTGTATCATTTATTCATACCATGACTATAATCATATTGCGTTCTTGTCAGTATGTGTGTACAATAAAAGAAAATATTAGTTAGTATTTCTGTAATTTGTCCTCATAAATTTAGCAACTGCTTGAGAGTCATTTTTCAACTACAAATGTTCTAATGCAGACACACACTACAACACACACATAATGTTCAATCGTTCATGCCCACTGGTACATACATTACACAACACATAATACATATGCACATTTATCCATACATTTACGGACAAAATTGCATATTTATGTACAATTGTACATGCATCTGGCAAGCGCACATGCATTAAATGGTCACGCGGTCACTTCTGAAGTTTGGAAGGAGGATAAAACTATTATATGTATATTGTATAGTTGTACTGTGTTGAATCAAATTTTTTTACTCTAGCTACAAACGATAAAACTCATAAAACCAGACTCGTATACTTACTCGGTAGGCAAGTCTGTAGGGACATTTCTTTCCGAAGCCAACAGGTGGTTCCATCGTCCTCAGCATTTTGTACATATCCATGTACTGAATTCGTCCTCTACAATACGACATGTTTCACGTCATGTAAACTCCAATTCATATTGGACCTCGCGGAAACAGATTCAAACGGGTTATGAAATGTATCATGCATAGTCAATCAACAACAAAGATCTCATATTATAAACAATCAATTTGAATAGTCACTTTGAGATTGAATACTTAATTTCATGTCCAAAAACTAAGACAGAACGAAGGCAGTGGGTGTATCACATCCATTTTCAACTATATAAAGACTTTCTCAATTGGAACAAGGTGATAAAAGGCTGAACATATCCCGTTAGTCTGTTAGATATTTTGCAGGGTGGCAAATGTTGGTTTTTTGGTTTTTCTAAAATCCAAGAAATTTGTTGGGGTTTTTTTAATTTCTGTTTTAGAATTGTTTTATTAATTCAATGGCCTAATTAGAATCCATGATTTGACTTATTATATAATTATAATCAACCGAAACCAATCATTTTGTGTTTATCAGTCTGAAATCTCAACTCAATTAATCTGAGTTGGAGTCTTTTTCTTAACGCCATCTGAAATCGGAAAATCTTAAAATAAAAAACCCAAAATAAACCCCAAAAACCTCAAGTTTTCATTTTAAGAAAATTTTGGTTTTCTTCACCCCCGATATTTTGCGATGCAATGTTGTGAGCTATTGCTGTAGAATTTCTTCAGAGTAAGCCTAAGTGTAAGCGCAGTAAGCATTAGTCACATTTTGCTAGTCGAACATCAAGAAGGAACTCATTTTATCCTCCTTGAACCTTTAAACCAGAATAGACCAGTCGCAGGGTCACGAACACAGGGCAGGTGCATTACAGGAGATGGAACCAAAGCGTCACTTAATACAAGTCTGCTGTACATTTCTGAAACACTAGGCTATCTGTTCCCAAGGCCAACCATGCTTAGCTGGCTTGCTAGATATTCTCTGATGAGCTCTTGTAACGGTATGCCATATGAATTGTCCTTATTAATAGTGGCATCATATGAATTGTCTTATTGTTATTAGTCTAAAATTCATATAACTGCATTCAATAAGCAGCTGCTAGATGAAAGAACTGGAAAAACTGCTACCTCAGTGATGGATATTTGCGACTGAATTCTAATGTACAAAAGTAAACAAAAGCAGCCAAATAAACTGACGTGGCAGCCGGGTCGTATTCTCCCCAGATCCGGATGTACTCGTCCAGATGGTGTGGTCCAAGAATCGACGAATCCCTCGTCAAATAATCGAAGTTGTCCATGATCACAGCCACAAATAAATTCAGCATCTAAAAGAAATTGCTTCAATTAACTTTCAATTTTCATAGGAAGGTGTTGCAACCAACCGGTATTAGGATGAGAATGGGCAATAAGAAGAGAAACCCGGACAAGTAAGTCTAAGTCAAATTGATTGCTTTTCAAAATTGCCAGGCAACATATAAAGCTCTTTCAAGTGTCGCTTATCATCCTCGGCATGCCATCATATTAGCAAAATATTAAATTGTCTTGGAATCGCAAAGTTAATCACGATGAAAAAATGGATGGACAAACGGATTAAGATGGAGCATTGGAGCTGATAAAAATTCCAGAATTACTTGTAATGTAATGATTATGTAATGAGGCTGATTAAGTAATGGAGCGACATGCAATAGCATAGCACTACAGTAGAGACGATATAACGTAGACGAATAAGCAGCAGGGCTAGACACAGTAAAGGAGACGATTATATTATAATGGCAGTGATCAAGTAGCAGAGCAACATGTAACAGCGTAGCACAGAAGGATAAATGATCCTAATTAATTCATGTTATAATGCAGTGGATATGCTTCTGTTATGAGGCTGATTAAGTAGTAAACATTGTAATATAATAGAGATGACACTTGTTAAGCAGTTCGGTTAGAGCGGTGATGATTATGTAATGATTAATAAGTAAAGCTACGTTTATTTAATAAAGTAGTGAGACTGATTATGTAGTAGGATTACAAGTTGCTGCATGCTTTCCTTGAGCAGAGAGGCAGACATAGAAAAGCTAGCCGTTTCTCTCACGGTACATAATACCCCGAATCTGCAGCGTGGAGTCGATGATAAACTATGATTTAATAGAGAGGTCATTACATCAAATGGAAACTCACCAGGAAGGAGCAGAAGAATATGAAAGAGACGAAGTAGGGAATGGCAATGTCAAGGCCACAGGCGTGCAGACCTTTCTGGTTGGACAGTGGGTCACACTCCCGCCCACTCATGCATGACAACATGATCTGCTGCCAACTCTCTCCAGTTGCACATCTGAAACAATCGTAAAAGGTACAGGCTGGAATAACTGGACTGCCACGAGAAATTTTCTTATATTTGAATGCTTTATTCTAATTATTCTCGTTACTGATTGTTCAAAGTATATAATGTTTGTAAATCAGAATGCGGTTTGCAACTGATTATTAAAGTCGATACTTACATTTCTCATTAATAAACCAAGGGCTCCTACAATATTTTATAATAAATTATTATCTAGATCTTCTTGCCCAAACCCAGAAAATCATTCATTCATGCAGACGGGCAAAACTTACATCTTGCTTACAACTTACTTACACCTTATCATTAACACTAAAGTGTTCTGCAAATCATTGGAGAACAACATATCAAATGGTACAAGTTAAAGTTCAAATGCAATTATTACCTACGAATATAAAGGCATAAACTGGAATCTGGCAAGACTCACAAATGACAACTTGATCTACCGTTTATCTACATCCAAAACCATATTCATTACTGTTGTCATTACCACAATCCAATATTTATTATCCTTGAGTAGTACGAAATGTTCAGAGACATTCTTTGCCGCCTCCTCCTCTTCATCAACGTAATTATCACTGTACTCATAATTGCAAAATCTAGCATCTTTCTCACAAATATCATGACTATTCTACTGTCTTCTATTGTTCTTTAAGAAGCAAAGTGAATGAATGATAATCATTCACAGGTTTGAAATTTGTCTGTTTACTGAACAACAACAGCAAACTATGAATTTTGACTAAAGAACATGGTCACAATGTGAAATGTAAGCAGAAGTTGGATCAACACTCTTAAGCGATTGGTTACAAGTATGAAATCATTGAAATAATGAAACTAATCAAGAGCTGAATTATCCATTATCTTAGCGGTTGTTTGCCACAGTGAGTGCGCTAACCGTCTAACTATGCAACTTGGTTTAAATACAATATACATAACCAGTGGAAGTCAATGAAGTCATGCCTCAGTGATAGAAAATGACAGTTAATTCATGCAAACTATTATTCAGGACACAACTAACTCCATACAGAAATAAAACAAACAAAATTTAAAAAATTAATCTTCCTGTGTTCAAAGGCTACTAATTAAGAATTCATAATTGTCTTGATATTTTCAATTAATAATATTCAGACAAAGTAAAAAATGTGTCTAGCAAAGATAAACATTCAATTTCTAATATTATATTTTGCAATTTCTCAATTTCTATCAATTTCTATGTGAGAGCGACAAGTCTCGAGCGTAAGAAAATTAAATTCATCCCTCAAAATGTAAAGAAGTGCAAGCCAATTGGGAAAACGTCGACTGCGGTAGTTTTAATTCTTCATTTCCTAGCTTCATTATATGATCAATGAGATTATGATCAAATTTCATTACATGATAACTTAGATCGTGTGAGCATGCTCCACCATAACCACACAACTTCTAAGATCAATTAAGATCCATAAAATTACTGCCAGTAAAAAAGTTACAAACAAACAAACTTTTAGAAGATAAACATCTCTGCCATTGCAGGCCAAAAGCATCTCATTCAACATTGATTTGGTATTTTCAGGCATTTGCTGAGGAGTTGCATTGAAGTGGTGCTATATAAATGACCAGAGACAGTACAGCAAAAATTGATATGCAGATGTCATTAGTATTCGCAAGTCATAGTGTCCCAAAGTCATTAGAATCCTGTAGAAGCCCCAGGAATTTATGTTTTGGCTACAGACATCAACAGTATCCAGGTTAGATCAATACTACTATGTCCACAGCATACAGTATCCAGAGGTCGTTAGTATCCAGATATATCATTAGTATCTAGATGTCATCAGTACCCAGTAAAACAGGAAGCTGCTCAGAAGTGGGAACAAACAAAATGAATATTTACTAATACTGGGAATTTGGAGTTTACTATATTTAGAACTTGTACAACAAAATTGTAAAAGGATCTAGTAACTGCAGATGAAAGCCAGCATCTAACAAGTCTTAAGAGAAACCATCTCACTATAAGAGATCAGGCCATAATGGATCGGTAGCTCAAATGACTTAATTCCCAGGAGATAAACGATAATAAAGAAAACTGTTTCTAATTTCCTGACCGCAGACAAAAACTGGAAAAACAAGAAATTTCTGTCACGCACAACACGATGACGACAAGCTGGAACGACAGACACTGGTTTATACCTGAATATCATACACTGGTTACCTGAATAACAACATGAGGGCTTCGAAAAATGTTCGAAAATTGTTGTGGCGATTTATGCTTGCTTCTGGAAGGGGGTTGATGTTGCCAAAGATCTAAACAATCATTTCAAAGATTTATATGTACAGCAACAACTAAGGATTCTATAATGTTATATTAATACTATCACGAGCACTCTTATCTATAATTGCTTGTCTTCCATCTCTCTGTTTAGCCGGAAAGCTACAGCCTATGCATCGTCAGAAAAATGCTAAAAAAAAATTCCCATGTGCAGCAATACATTTTTACATATTTATTGTTTGGAGTCAGTAACAGGAAACCTCAACCAACATATAAAGACATCATACCACTTGAACAGCAACATCAGCGAATATTTTGATATCCTTAGGCCAAAAAAGAAAAGCAGTCTAATAAAATAATAAATTTCACAGGAAATAATCATGATAAACCTTGTAGAAACATTAGAATTGCAAATCTATATGGAAAGTGTTCATAAAATGCAGAGATAGCCAGCAAAATAGCTTCAACTTTGTCCACTCTTAGTAGACAAAGAGCAGAAAAACAGTACAAGGAAATACAGCAATCTGCGAACAGAAATTGAACAGTCAAGAAAAATTTCCGAACGGTCAAAATTGTGTTTCTTATGTCTTGCATTCTGCAAAACACTTAAACAGAAAAGAGTGTATTTTTTCCAGCTGTTTCATTCTTCGTAAAGTAGAAATCAGTTCCGAAAGCATGCTATACCGTTACTAAACTACGAAAATGGAAATCGGATAACGAGCAAACCAAGAGGAGCTAAATACGCTACAGGTTTCATGACCAGTGCAGTAGGATCTAGAACCTGGCAGGATGCTTACAGATAAGAAAGCACGTATTTACAATACGTTCCATGTACCTGAAGAGCAGCATAACGCTTTGAGGAAAAGTTCGGAAATTGTTGTACCGGTTTATTTGAGATTTTGAACTTAGGCGAATTGTCCCAAAAACCTGACACAAGGGGCAGCAGAAGGAAAAACCACTAAATACTAATAATTATATATAGCACCTTCGTTTCAACAGGACTCACTCATACAGATACCTATCCACAGGAAATTATATTATACAAGTAACAAATCTACACTGAAAGAGTCATCCTTACACTCCTGCGGTTGTCACTGATTTGTTCTATAGCTAACATCAACATTTGAAACACCACTCATCACTCTCCTTAGTCATCTGTTTGTCTTTCTGTCTGACCTCCAGGATCTTGACTGCTACTTTACAATTCTGATTTGACTAAAAGCCTGTGAATAAGCTGGTTCTTGCAACTCCGCTTTTATGGGCGCTATAGAAGCTTTGTGTTGCGAATACGATTTCAATTCAAAAATGTTGCATCAAATGGATTCGTGAAATAAACAAACACTTTTACACATAGCAATTTGTACAGTGTACCACACTGTACGCAGTTACACACTGAAACTGCCATGGTTTTTGCTGCTAGCAAGTGTGTAACTCGCAATCTGTAGAAGGAGCATCAAAACCATGACTAGACTTTGCACCAGAAGTCATCAAAACCCATTCTCACTTCTCCTATAAATGACTTGACTTGCAGTAAATCTTAGCTTGGGATGTACATCAACACTCATTAAAACCTTAATAACACCTAATAAATGCTTAAACATGTTTATATCTTAAACATTCAAAACTTATGGCTGGAACACACGGTCTAGTGCACCACTGCCAGCTTCATCAAAGCTGGGGTCATACAGGACATACAACTGTAGTATTCCTTACCTGCATGCCAATGATGGCATAGATGAAAAAAAGCATTGCAATCAACAGAATGACGTATGGCAAGGCCTAAAACAGCAACAAGTACAGAAGTCACCACCTGTCAAAGAAGAACATTCATGGCATCTCAATACCTCTAAAAACATCAACTAACAGCGCACTCTGAATGTTAAAATCAGCAGATATTGGAATTAGGTGTGTGGCTGAATACGTTATACTGAGATAAATGAACGATTCTCAGTTAGAGCTAGTATAAATTTACATCAGAAGATACTCATCTGTTTTGCTTCTACTTTTTATACAGCCAGCATTTGTATTACCTTGAATGACTGGACAAACGTCCAGAGAAGAATTCGTATCGTATATCCCTGGCGAAGAAGCTTGATCAACCGAGCAGCCCGAAAAAGCCGGAGAAACCCAAGACTGATAAAATTGCTCTAAAACACAGAAATTCACAAGGGATAAGTCACACCCAATCCTGTTTCTCAAGTAATATGCTCCTGTTAACAATTTCTTACGACAGATTGAACTCCTGAGTTAGGACCATGGTAAATTAGTAATGAGTAATCTAAAAGTAGATCACAATTGCATGATCACGCTTCACGCCACACTATGCTATCGCAATCAAACACGAAAAATAGTAATTAAACTGTAAACTGACATAATTGAAAGAACTCACCCTAATTTCACTGACAAGGACATCGGTAACGCTGCCCACAACCGTTATGAAATCAAAGACGTTCCACGAGTCCCGAAAATAGTTCTGAAAAATTAGCCATTTCATCATACTCAAATCTTGGGAAGAACAACGCTATGCCAAACTGGTAAATCAAACATAAAAGTTCTAGCTTAATATACTTGTCTGTCTCATAAACACAAATCAATTCAGAGTTACAACATTAAATTTAAATTGATAACCTAGCAAGGTAATCAGCCCCATTGGTAGTGGCCACAATTTATAATCTTTGAAACAAATACCAACAACTTCTTTTGAACTCTACCAACTACCTTTCTTGAAGCCAGTTACACTATTTTATTCCTAAATTCGTAATATTAACATGATACAATGCAATGGTTCTGTGTAAAACTACTAGGCAATTACTATTCATCCGAACATATTATAATAAGAAATTATTCACCTGTAGAAAATCACACATAAGAAGATAATTAAGTACCTTTCAATTAATAATTCCTGTGAAGTAGAAGCTAATGAAAAAGATCATAGCAGCTATTGTGATGATGGTGATGATCATGACAAAAGCAATGACAATAATATAATTACTGAACTGCTACGAGGGTTGTGATAGCGCTAACAGTGATGCTAAGAAGAGTAAAAAAATCGCAAGTAAGTAACCTTAAACAGTTAACAGCTGACATTTCCAAAATCAAATTTTAGAGGCAGAGCGTGGAGCATGAATCTTCTACAAATAGAGCAACTTAACTGTGAATGGTGCACTAAACGACTCTTGTTGCTACGAGCCACTAAGCACACCGTGCAAAAGAATGACAATTTCCCTCACTATGTCTTAGATGTCACTTCAACCAAAAAGATTATACAGAATCCATCCCTCAAAGTTGAAATATCCTTTCCCATGTTACACAAAAGAATGGCTAGAGACCACAAGGAAATATTCTGTTGGAATTTGCATGACTTGGTGTATAGCCTTATCACAAAAGGATCAACCTTAAAACTCACTGTTTAGCAACAGGACTTAATTAAAACGGGGTTTTTCAAATTAATGGTACAACCTCATTTTCAACCAAGCAGAAAATCCAAACCTCAACGTTCCATAACCATAAGTATTTATTTGTATTATTTAAGTTTCTGTGTTGTTTGTGTTCAGAATTAGTTGTATTCTGTATTATTTGTGTTTCTGCCTTTGTGGCGTATTAAAGTATGTATAAAGTTAGCCTAGTGGTTATGGAAATTGAACTCCAAGGCATCAAAACAGAAATTTATTAATTTCCTTCTTTAGTTCACAAGCATGTATTTCCTGATTTAAGTAGCCAAGAACCCACAGATTTTCTCAGTTGCAAAGCCTGACTACAAAGACTGTCTCAACAACAAAACAGTTACGAAACCATAAGGTATGGCTGGCCCTGAAGTTTCAATCTCTTGCAGCAGCTAAGGCAAAGCAGGCTAAACTACCGGTAAAAATAAGTTTCAGTGGAACAGAATACCTAGCAAGCTATTCTACGGGTAATACAAGAACTCTATAAGAAGCGCAATGAACACGCTAAATGGAGAACAACCTACAATTATCTATCACCCATTATGATAGAAAAGGAAACAAAAAAGCTGAAAACAAACAGAAGTGAACATGAGGCATGCAAACCTTTGGTCCAAATGCCAAAATCTTGAGGACAGACTCGATGGAGAAGATTACGGTGAAGGACATGTTGAGGTAACCAAGAGATTCGCTGTAGGAACGGTATGTTTCACTTTTAGCAGCTTTCTTGTAAAACTGAAGTGCATTAAAATAAAAGCACAGCCATCAGAAATGCAGAAGAACTACCAGGGACCAAGTTTCAAAACAAAGCAGCAGAAAACTCCAACCAGGTAGGGGGTCTGCCATAAGAGAATGTGAATAAAAGAAACACAAATTCCTAAAGCTGAAAATTTAAGAAGGAACACGAGAGGAAACAGTTCGTTCTGCTGCTGGAATTTAAATCTCAAATGTTGTTCTTGTATTGTTTTGTGCAGAATTTTTGTAAGCTTACAAATCAAATTGTTAGATTTGGATAAAGACTTAGAATTCTAAAAATTCTTCGACCCGCTTATATACGGAATATGAATGCTGAATATCAAACCACTAAACAATTATCCAAACTGTCAACATGCATGGAAATCTGAGTATCGGAAATGCTCCTTATGAAAGTGGCAAGAAGCAATTGGTGAGAACCTTAGAAACAGAAGTTATGAGCACAAAGGCCACAGTTTACTTGCAACAGAAAATCTAAACTATGTCTTGAAAAGGCATGTCACATTGTCATGCAGAAGAAACGGACAGACAGTATTAATGACAAATGCTCTACTCAAAGGATTACTTATTAAGAAATAGCTGGTTGTCAAAAGTTAAATGTGTCGTGTAAACAGCACAAATAATATAGTTGAATGAAACTAGTCAGAAAACTTAGTATTAATGACCAATGATCTACTCAAAGGATTACTTATTAAGAAATGACCGGTTGTCAAAAGTTAAATGTGTCGTGTAAACGGCAAAAATAATATTGTTGAATGAAACTAGTCAGAAGACTTACAAGTTCTTCATAAATTATTACGATTAGAATGCTGTCAAAATCAGTATAGGGTCTAGTTTTCAGAATCAAATTGTTCTCTCTTGTTCCTTGCAAATACTCACTCTAACTTCATCGAAATCATTTCAAACTGCAGAAGAAAATGATCACTAAAAAACAAATCAACAATAAAGCAGCGTGCCCAAGTGAAAGCTGAGTGACGTAACACAACGAATAAAGAATTGACTTTGATGTTCCTCGTTTACTGCTGTTATAATTGCAACCAGAAACTTAATAGAGGAAACTAGTATAAGCGGCAACACATCTTACGAATTTGCTTGCAAATCCTTATTAGAAGCAAACTTGTGGAATAAGCGGCATCTCTAGTCTCTACAGATGGGTCAGTGGCCCATCAACTAAGCTTGTGGCTTCACATTTTAGTCTGATCTATAATGAAGTCTGGCATTTTTAATTTGGATATTTTCAAGTGTAGCAAAAACTTACTTAAACATGTGGACATTGAAATATGATGTTAATTTATCCTAGGTATTCTCACAGACTCTGATTCATTCACACTCTGCACCTTCGATTCGCACTTATGTGTAACGTTCCACACATTAAAAATGGTTCTAATACAGTACAACTACTTGATTAGACTTTTAATGACTTTGAAACTATTTCCAACATGACATTACAATTTTGGAAAATTGGCACAATTTTGGGTCACTGGTAAACTGACACACTAGAAAAGACATTCAATAAAAAATTTTGGTTAAGAAATGGGTAGCTATGGTATGGGATCAGATAAAGTCAAAATAGGGGAGGTTAAAGAGTAGGCTTAATCTGTTCTGCGGAGTTGATTATCATTGTCCCTTTGTGGAAGAGTTTGACTCTCAACAAGTCAATCGTAGACTTGCTCTCCGTAAGTATATATATATATATATATATATGTGCATGTATAGTATACAGTTTATGCTTGACTTTTAAATAAAGTAATACTGCTTAAAATGTATTATAACCTGAAATTGCTAAGAATTTATAAAGGCTGTCGTTTAATCAACCGAGAAAAATTATTTAAAACTTTTGTTGTTACCGAGTTCTTGGCAAAAAAACAATGCAGCAAGAAAATTTAGTTTTAGAGCAAACTTTTAGAAGCTATTTCATTGGAATTGTCACAATATCCACAAATGTAGCTGGCAGAACAATGACAGACCATCTTATTTTTGAGCAGAATTAAAAGAATTGTTTAATGCTGTTAAAAAATAAGATGGTCTGTTATTAATTATTATTAAATAATTATTTAATGTTCTACTCGCTTGATTTAGTTTAAAGCATCACTTTTACCCTAGAATTTATGTATCCTGAAAAGTAATCATTTTCAGGTTGCATAATAATGTTGTGCAACCTGAAAACAATCAGATTGACCCCTTCACTATCTAATTTATTTTGCAAAGTCTAGTAAAACACATGTGGTACTTATAATGTAACCATTCGAAGCTTGTTTGTGCATCTACTTGAGGAGTCAAAAAAAGCTAGCGATCATCCATGCGCATCGCTATGGTTACTGATTTGTAGAAACCAAATCTTACCCGCAGGCCAAACCCCACAATCTTGAGCAAGCATTCAATTGTAAAGAGCAAGGTGAGTCCTGAGTTTAGCTGGCGTGTAACCCTTTCATACAGTATGGAAGCCTTGTGCAACTGAAGACAGCAAACAACACGCTAAACAAAAAACCGTCAAAAGGGAACGACATCCACATGAGCAACGACTACGCAATCACGATCCTATATTATAGATAACTTCACAAGTTCAGATGAAAAATTCCTACAGCATGGTTAAATAATTTCAGTCATTCTAAAAGTCCTCGAATGTCCCTCTAAAACGTTTTCTACAAATCAAAGATGGCATCCAAAATGACCATTGTTTTCCATTATTATCATACTTGTAAAGCACAGTATACTCTATGTGGAAATTGTTCATAACAGTCTGAATTTCAGGACAGGCCACCATCCTTGGTAAACCTAAGAATTACATGAAGTGCAGATGAAACTGCACAGTTAATGCAGAATGCTCCTTTCAGGAAATAAGATAGATAACCGACAAAAATGTAAAAAATAATAAATACATTTATAAATTTTTTTCTTTTTGCCCCGAGGTATAAGTGCTCCCTCAGGGACTTACTCTACGCCTAAAATAAGTCTGGAACGGCCCTATTCATTTATAAATTATTCCATAGAAAAGTTTTAAATTTCAGTCATTTTGAATGAAAATTAAACCAAAGCTTTACAAATTGCACAGTAACAATGAAAACTGTGAGACATGTCAACATAGCATCTGACTAAGGATGCCCTGAGATTGAGTTCTGCAATACATGCACTTGCAAGTGATATGGGAAATGTATGACAAGAAATACCATAAACCAAATTGAGCCATTTCAGCACTGAAAGGACGTTATTGTTTTTATAGCAGAGGAAAGAACATCTCATCTCCTTGATTGCCACTAAATTTCGTTAGCTGTAGGACATTTTAGTAGCTCTAGGACATTTTTTATGAGCTCTGTGAAGTTCTGCGTCATTCTTCTCAAAGTCTCATATGAAATTTTCTATGATCAACATTTCCATTTCCATCCTTATCTCATTAATGTCCAACAACCAGTCCAATTGTCGATTTTCAAAAACTGAAAAGATGACAGTTTCCCTTTATTACAAAAATCTGTTATCAGTTTTGCAAATTTATGTTGATCAGCCATCCAAATATCTTAAGTCTTGCTTATTACGAAATAATTTGACTCATGAAAGTCCATTACCAGTTAATTTCATTTATAAATGACAGTTGAAGTAAATAACCACATAATTTGATTCATGACAGTTGAAGTATGTAGTGCAATATACCACACATGAGATCTTATACTAAAGTCAACAAGAAACTCCATAACGAATTGATATAAATATACCGGTATGTAACCTGAGTGTTTAGTAACAGCACATGAGCATCAAATGAATGTAATAACTCTTAAAGAGTATTTTAATATATCAGTATCATAAAGTAAATGGTTCACAAAATCACAATATAAGATATAAAAATAGCAAGTTCTTAATTATAGTTGGGGAAATCATCAGAAATAGAGAAAACTGGAGAAAATTCATGAGGGCCTCATCGTCAAGAAACTGACAGAAGAGAAGAAAGAAGAAGATATAATAATTTTAACCATGTTGCTGGTTGTTACTGGTGTTTAGAGCACATAGCCTTCAACCGAGTAGTCTTAGTGAAGTGCTGGTTGTACGTTGTATGCATCATTTGCTGCACAGGTTGGTGCTGCATGCAGCCGGAATGTGCTTCTGTCTGGCATGCTGCATTTACTGTATTTGGACTAATGGTTAATGTAAAATTCCATTGACACAACAAAATTTTCTCTAGTTCTCTCTTTCCCCTTAACTGACTTGCATATATTTGAGAGGACTTGTAATGATGCATCTTCATCACCTTGTTGGGAGCTTGTTTAGTAGCTGATGAACTGGTTACTGTGCTTGTGGATAAATGTAAAAATTGTTACATGTATTCATGTTTATAAGTGCATGTGTTCATATTAGAAATGTTCATTTAGTTAACAATGTTGAACTTGTATCTCTGTAGCTTCAGATTCATCAGGTTAACCAAAAGGAGTAGCTGAGACAACAGTTGTGGAAGACAAGATACATCATGCTGTTGACCAGGAGACACTAGAACATGTGAAAAATCAAGAAATCATCTGCACGGAGCAGACACTATCGTCATTTTTACGGATTGGCATGAAATGAGAAATATTTCTTGCAAGAAATGCTGACCAACTGGCATTGCTATGCTTCTGGTCAATATGATGCCAGTACACCTTTATTAAGTCACTTTATCTTGTCTGACAGTTGCAACATTTCTATGCACAAAGTAATGTTGCAATATTAGAGCCAAATGGTGTAGTGCAATTCTTATGGGATCAAACTTAAATGCAGTTTGTCCAATCAAACTTGCTTTTCTTTACTTTCGGACAGTCTCATTTACTGACTGGTAATTTTAATTATCTTGTGTTTATATTTGAAATGCTTTTAAACTTAATATTTATCGGTCATTTGTTTTTTTAGGGTGATATTTGTGATAGAATCTGTCGCTTTCAGGCTGATGTCGGAATATATCATAAATGACATTTTTATGCCATGTTAAAGAGAAGTTACCCTTTAAGATAAGCTAGAAACAGATATATATCTATTACTAGATCCAACCAATTTTCAAAGGAATTTACTTTGTTATCTACATCTACATTGTGATACAAAATAGATGCAGACACATCTGATTTGAAAATGACAATACTTTCTCTTGAATTGCTTAGAATACACTTTCAGCACACAGAGCAAGCTAATACCAAAACTTTGAGAGAAATGATACTGTACTTTGTGAAACACTGAAAAGTAGAATGCTATAACCGAAAACATTCCAATTGGTCACACTCAACTCATTACTACAGTTGCTGTCAAGGCCATAGACAGGGTGGTGTTTTGGGTGTTCAAACACCTCCCGAAATGAAAAAATTGCATTGTAAAAGTTAGCTATTAGTGTGAAAAGGTAGGAAAATACGAGTTTTGGGGCGTAAAACACCCCCAAAAGGAATTAATATAAAGGAAAATATCTTAAGACGTGAAAAACACACCCCGAAAGAAAATTCTGGCTACGGCCTTGGTTGCTGTTATGCCCTGTGAAGATGATGTCTGTCAGGCAACATTGAATTCTTGCATGTAGTTATTTGGTATGAATACAAACTGGTAAAACAGAAACAGACAAAGGAACCTGACCAATAATTATTCACAGCTGTTTGCTATACTCCTAAATTTAGCACTGCTGTCATACTTCAAACAATAGCTTAAGGATAAAAAGCCATGACCAAATGTGAGGGAATCTGACACTGATCATCTCCTATGCCGAACGTGTTCATTGTGGGTTCTTGGAGTTATCTTGCACAGTGATCTTGGGATGTCCTCTCACGTTGATGCAGTCCTATCGACATATGCCTCATCAATGTATGCTCTTGGAGTCTTAAGATCCCATGGCCTCTCTCCAACATCACCGAGGTCGCAAACATGACGACCATCTCACAGCTCATGTATGCATCTCCAGCTTGGTGGGGCTACGCTAATTCCGGTGACAGAAACCGATCAGCTGATTAGAAGGATGAAGCGTAGGCATTTTCTTAGTCAGGACTCGCCTGAAGCTGCTACGATCGCAGACGAGGCAGATACACGCCTCTACGCAACTATTCAATCAAACGATCTCAGCTTCGCTCTCAGCCTCCCTCTCAGCCTCCCTCTCAGCCTAACGGTTACCCTTCTCCGAGCCAAAGATGACGGAAACTTTATTTCTAGCGATCTACTTAGGAATGTGTACTAAATTAATAACATTACCCAAGCAATGTCAAAACTGTAGTCCACATTATTCCAATCGATCAAGTGAACCTAATGCAACTAT
>JAQFXW010000925.1:0-16461 GCA_034693945.1 Dendrobaena attemsi
CAAGAACTATTAAAATAGGTGATTTTCACTTCTGAAACGTAACGTAACTAATTCATGTTCCGACATTTAAAAACACCATCATTTTTGACGGGATACAGCTAGTACATATATAAATACATACATACATGCATGCATACAACATACATGCATACTTTTGCATACATAATTATATATATACATGCATGATAAAATATGCATACATGTATATAAATTACATACATACATAAATTATATACATGGGCCTACATACATAGTACTAAGTTACATACTTATACATACACACATACATAAATGCATGCATGCATACATATAACATAGATACATAGGTATATGTATGCATGCATACATATAACATAGATACATAGGTAGGTCTTAACTCTACATGATACTCCGTGGCGTGGTGAGAAAATATATGCCGGTGGTCTATGTGTAAACAGTGGTTATTGTTTTGACGAGGTGACTGTCTTTGTACAATAGGCTTGCCGTGAGAAGGGTGTTGATTGTATCGTCGCCCCGTATGAGGCAGATGCTCAGTTGGCTTACCTCAATAAAATTGGCTTGGCACAAGTTGTTATCACCGAGGACTCCGATCTCCTGCTCTTCGGCTGCGAAAAAGCAAGTACTTGTCTTGACATGTTCTGTTGAGAAAAATACTTTAAAGAATTGGGAAAGTGAGTAACTACTACCTCGTAACCTAGGAATAGGCTGGCTAGGATATTTTTAACTTTGCTTGTCTGTATTGCGTGCTTGATTAGAAACCACTCTGTAGAGATTATATGTAATTGAGACTTTTTCTCAGTCTCTGCTGGATAGTAACTGATTTCTGTAATACTTTTATAGGTGTAAAAACATCAACCAGTCATCAGAATTATCATAATTTACGCTTTGATATTTTCAGATTATGTTTAAGATGGATATCGCTGGAAATGGGATTATGATCGAGAGGAGTGATCTGAACAATGCCCTTCAGCTTCCGCCCGACATCTTTACGTTTGATAAGTTTCGCTACATCTGCATCCTGTCTGGTTGTGATTACCTGCCCAGTCTGCCGGGCATCGGTCTCGCTAAGGCGTCCAAGTTGTTCCGACTCAGTCGTCAGAATGACATGAGCCAGGTGAGGTCAAATGTCCTTTATGTGTGTTTTCTCAAGTTCTGTTGAAGTAATGTGTCATGTAAATATGACAATTTCTATAGCACCGTCAATAGCAAGCTACTTCTAGGGTGCTTTACATGCCCAGTCCATTGTCGCAAACCACAGAACTCCTTGTTCGAATGCTCAACTACTGCATTCGTAAGTGGGATTGTTCAATTGATGTGTCTTATGTAAATAACTATTAGGTTGTCTTGGACTTGCGGTGATGAATTCTAAACCGTGCTATTCAAGCATATGTTTCAGCACTATAAACTATTGAAATGATGCAATTTACTTTGATGGTGACGAAGTGTTCTGTCAAAACTGTTAAGTGTGCATTCAATAGAATTATTGCAAGTTGCAACCAAGCAGTTTTTGTTGAATGAAATTCGATTTTGAGCCATTTACGAGATGTATATTTTTGATGAAATAGAACTGATTCTATGGGACTAAATCATTGACCCTTGAGCTGAAATTTTAAAGCCACTGCTTATTCAGAAATCATTGTCTGCTTTTGTTAAAAACTCAACAAGAACTTTTTGATGTTATAAGCTGTCTGCTTCAAAGCAAATGTAGCTGATGCAGACTTTTGTATCTGTCTTAAATACTTCAGAAATTGCTTTTTATGAACTGCCTACTGTTAATCGATCTAGTTACATTGCATTTACAGGAAAGTGGCCACACTGTTGCAGTGATAATCTTTTCAGCTACTAGTAGTGAGATAGATAGAGTCAGCATAGCACTTCGGCGTGTTAACTCCAATGCGGCATCAGCGCTGTAGTCGTGAGCACTACCTCTGAGTAGTAGTGCATTTGAAGAGGCACTATAGAAATCTTCAAATAAATAAATAAATCAATGTCGTTCTTAGACTTATGACTTAAAAATCTAAAAGCTTCTGCTTTCAGGTCATTCGCAAGATTCCATCCACTTTGAGAATGTCCAGCTTGGCCGTGCCAGAAGATTACGTAGATGGTTTCTTTAGGGCGGACAACACATTCCTCTACCAACTTGTCTTCGATCCACTGCAAAGAAAGTTGTTGCCTCTGAATCCATATCCTGACGACCTGAATCCAAAGGATCTAAGCTATGCTGGACCGTATCCTTTGTTTTCAATGTGATCACATTTAATTATCACACTTTGTGTGAAACTGCTGTTCAAATCAATCAATTTTTATTTATTGAAATATCCGGATGACACATACACTACCTGGTACAATGGTACAATTGGTACATAGTGAGATGGAGAAATGTTACATAGAGAGTAAGAAATGTCACTCTTGGCTATCGTTAAGGCCACTGCACAAAGGGTGCAGGACTAACAGACAATAGCAAATCCCCTGCTGGTTAGTGGACAATCTAGACAATGAACGATAAGACCACTATGTGCAGTCGATCTGGTCTGTCTGTCAGTTTATTTGTGATTTAAGTCAGTGTCAATCAGTATAATATTATCCTTTAAAACCTGGGAAACAAACTTATGGTCATCCTTGGGTGGAAGAGCGAACCCATGGGCTCATCAGAATTAGCTGACATTGTGTTCTGCCTTTAGTAGCTGTCAGAGCAGAAGTTTTCTATTTAATCGGCTGCATATCCAAATATGACCATATCTCCAAATACATGCTTGAGGTTCTGCATTGGCTTCCCGGATTTTGAGATGCCAGTTAGGTCTTTCTCTGGCATACCTGCTTGACCTCTGTCAGCCGGTGGTGGGGGTTGGAGGTGGTCGCTCCCTCCCCTCAGTAGAGAGGGTTACGCTCTGTCCCATTTGCTCGCACTGTCACCATACAAAGCCGTGCCTTCTCTGTGGTGGGCCCGGTAAAACATGGAATTACCTTCCTTACGGCTGCTCCCTAGAACTCACTTTGGTCTGTTCTATAGTGGGCTACAAAAACTGTTCTCTTTGACCATGCTGGAGTCGGGAGCCACTCTGAGTAGTCCCACTTGAAGAGGTGCTATATAAATTCTCGAATGAATGAATGCTTAATTAAAAATGTCTTAGTTGATCTGTCATTCAAGGTGAAGTCAGTTGATTGCCTTAGCAATTTCTAACAGGCATATGACTGATGAGGAGGCGCTTGAGATCGCACTCGGAAACACTAACGTGAATACGAGGGAAAGAATTGCTGACTTTGATCCTGATGTGTTCAGGGTAGGATATCATCATTATCCAGCCATTATCCAATGTCTTCTAATCTAATCTTATGACATCTGTCAAACAACTGTAGTAACGATCAGAGCACTTCTTATTTCCCACCCAGTTTATTCAAAATAGATCAATGTCGAAGCAGAATCCTTTGTTGGTCTCTTAAGAAGCAACATTCTTTGAAGGAAACTGGATATGATATTATATATACAGTTATACTTGTATGATTTTATGTATCTGGTTTAAATTTGTTGTGATCATTAATAAGAATGTATACTATTAATAAAAATTAAATGACCAAATGTAGAGAAAACTTTCCCTCCTAAGTAAAATACAGCATGTGGGAAATTATTTAATATTTACTGTATATATGTTAAGTAGGAAATAATCCGGTAATTGTAATCATTAAATGAAATTCATGTTTTTTTAATAGCTCTTCAATTCTGAGATGGTAGTAAAGTGTATGACTTATCCTACACCTCTCGGCATTAATGGGTTAAAACAAATGATTTCTTAAATTTCCAGTTGTATGCTGTAAAGATAGTTGGTAATTGCATGCGCTTGTTTAAAAAAATGATATCTGGGACATTTTGATAGGTTAAGGCGAACAGTTGGAGCCAGAATGCAGCTGAAAAGCAAGCGATGAGCATATGGAACGCTGGGCTGGACCCTAGTGAATTCCGGAGTAGGAGGTCAGATCCAGAGGTCAAGACTGTGGAACGACCTAGTACCAAAGGCCTGGAAGTGATTGTCAAAGGACCTGTGCTCAGGGAAAGGGCTAAAACTGTCACACATAAACGAGCAAGGCAATGTACGTATAATTGGGTTTCTTTTATATTTTACTTTTACTAGATTTCTAATGCGTGCATCACCGTGCAAGTTCACATGAAATCTGATGCGTGGATATTCGATGTGTTATGTGTATGTACGATCTAGACACTTCTGTCTTTAATGTACCTCAAAGGCAGTTAGTGCACTTGTTCAAATTCAGTTGCATTTATCATGAGTAATTTTTGACACAATTTATTTGTATTGTTTAATCATGGCTTCAAAAGTAACATTTTCGTTTTTCTTACAAGACTTACATGCTGCAGTTAGTAGCAAATGTGTTCTTGTTTTATTTGTGTGAAGATGTTTGGTTTGTGAATAAAATCTACTGACATCAAGAATTCAGAATTGTATCCACCAGTATTATTTTTGTCAGCATTGCTCACAGTAGTCAACAGACTGTTTGTTTTATTTATAAATTTTTGATATAACAATAACTTTTTTTAGTGTGTTTGTTATTTATAAATTTTTGATATATCAATAATATTTTTAGTGAAATGTAAGCATGATGACGGTTGATGGTTGTTTTTCATGTTCAGTTGCAGAGGAGGACGATTTGGCAGACCAGGATCTGATGAAAATGTATTCAGAGTTGGATCAAAGCGCAGAACCATTGGTGTCTTGTAGCATTGACAACACTTCTTTCACAGCCGTGACTCAGAGCAGCCCCTCAAAGAAACGTTCTAGACTGTCAGAACCTGTAGTGTCAGTAGATGAAGCGACTCTGAATTTGGACTTGCTGACTAAGAGCAATCGTGACATGACAAGTCACGTGTTGGCCGAAGTGCTGAACACTGCAGCAGATCCTATGGAATGTGGTTCTGGTGATATTAAGAGAACAGGAAGGCAGACACACACGTTACCCGTTAAAGGATGTGTTCTGGGCAAAGAGAATAGCCCAGAGCCTCACGAACAAGGTGACCAACCAAGACGAAAGAATGCGTTTGCTGTGGATGGAAAAGCAACAAAAGAGTCAAACTTTTCTCTAAACTCGTGTAATTTAGATGCACCTGTAGAGAACAGCTCAGATGTTGAAGGAAACGATATATCCAGTCAACCTAAGACCCACAAAAAACGAAGGAACATCTTTGCTGTAGATGGAAAGGTACAGAAAGACATGAGACTTTCTCTTAACACTTCTAAACTCGGTACAACAGAGGAGAGGAGAAGTCCAGAGGATGAAGTGAGAAAGACTTCTAGTCCTTTACAGGTCATGTCAAAGCAAAGGAATCTCTTTGCACTGGACAAAGACGTGTTAAAAGAGCCAGGTTCTTCTCTGAATGCATCAAAACGTGATGCAGTTGTGGAGAGCAAGTGTAAAGATGTGCCCAGTTCTTTTCAAGTTCAGCTGAGGCGAAGGAATGTCTTTGCAGTGGATGGAAAGGTCCAAAAAGAATCTAGATTTTCTCTGAACTCTTCAAAACTCGATACTACTGCTGTCAATGTGAAGAGCAGGTAAAGCTGATTCACTGTAAAATTAAGCAATGTGAGTACAGTAGAAGTTGCATTTAACATAAATTCTCATTTAATGTGACTGGGTTATGCTTTTAAACAGCACGACCTCATTATAGTATTAAACAAGGTACTTCATATGGCATCCGATTTAAGTATTTGGTACATTGCACTCTACAATGGCTGAGAAATTGTTGCTAGAGCAAAGCTGGCATTTGAATTCTTAAACTGAGCGTAATTTCTTCTTGACCTATGTTTTTACACGTATATTGAATTATTTAAATATTGAATGTGCAACTATTTGTATATAGTGTTTGCTGAGGTGATATCCAAATACGAGGAGGCAATTTCTGGTTATTCTATTCCCTAATCTTATGCATAGCTGCTGCAAATTTTTCACAGAAACATAGCCAAGGGATTACATATTAAATGACAGATTTAGCAAAAAAGATTGAATTAAGAATGATTTCTTGTGCTTGACTTCTTGGATATTTTGTATCATGTGTAGGTTTTTTACTTTGTCATCACCAAACCGAGAAACAAAGTTCTTCCAACAGCTGAAGAGAGAACATGGCAGCAACAACAATCGGTCTTCTTCACCCCAGAATAATTTGAGTGATGAGGAGCACGGAGATGTAGAAGAAGATGAAGAAGAGGAGGAGGAAGAAGAAGAGGTTATTAAGGAAAAGTCAGAGAAGAAGTCTAGTGAATTCTTTCCAAGCACTGGAGGCAAGTCATTGATCAGGATCTTATCAAGCACATTTTGGTGTGGTAGCTCAGGACAACTTTTTTTGTTTGCTAGATTGATAGAGTGGATGACTGGATGAAACAAAGCTTAATTGAAAGGATGGAAATTTGATCAGTTTGTGTTAACTTTAAAGTTGATACAGCGTATTTTGTGAATGCATAGCTTTGTTTTAGCTGGATGATTTGACAGGATGGACGGAATAGAGTGCAGTTATTCTCAAACTTTTGCAGGCCATGGACCCGCAATGAATTTTTGTTGAAGCTCGCACATTAAATATTTAAATAATTCAATATACGCTATGACAATAGGCCTAAATGGCACCTACAAAAACGACTTGTAGACCTGTTATAGAAAAGCTATTTATAATAAGGGATTACTCATTATTAACCATATTAACAACCACTTAATTTATTTCTGGTTTGGTATACGCATTTTGTGACCGCCAGAAATAAATCCATATTTCAAATATTGTGAATCATACAAACATATTTTTGTGTAAACGATCGATTTCTGTTGAGCTAAATTGATACTTTGTTTGAACAGGAAACAAGTCCAGAATTAGGCCCAGGCCCTATCATCATTTTCTTCGCATAGAATGTCTGAGCGCTCACGCTTTTCACTGTCCTTTTAGGCCTAATTTTAAACAATACTGTCCAGACTCCAGACATTAATTATTTTGCTCATTTTTTAAATGCTTCAAACACGCGTGTGCCCACTTATAAAATTTGATGTTAGAAAGTTAAAATATTAACATACAGTATGTTTAATGCCAGCATTTAGGCCTAGGCCTACTTGATTATGTTAGCTATATCTCACCATAGGTCGACAGAAATAAACACGAAACTGACTGCAGTCATGGTCGTAACTTTTAATAAAATTTTAAATAAATTTGAATTATTATGGCAAGTTAAATTAAATGATATGTAATTTATTTTAAAGTTTGAAATAAAATTGTTACTGAATTTTGTACGACAATTTGATTGATCTCAACTATTTTTAACATTTGTCTGCGGACCGGTGATAAGTGATGGTCCGCGGACTAGTGCCGGTCTGTGGACCATCACTTTGAGAAACGCTGGAATAGTGGACAGATGGATGGCTTTTTGGTGTTCTATTTTTCATTTGAATTTAATCTTTTTGTGTGTTGATTTATTCAGACAATTTGTCATCATCTGAACTCAGATCGTCAGATCCACACAAAAACTTTAAATTTTCGCAACTTTCATTGTTCAAAAGCCAATTTGACAGCAGAAAGTCTACTGCACCGCTTGCTACTTCAAAGACCAATCTTCCGTTTAAGTCAGTTGCTGTTGCATCTGGTGTTTCTGACCCAGAGATTCATGCTTCTGTTTCTTCTCAGTCTTCAAATGGCGATCCTTCGAAGGAAGACTCCGATTGTCTTTCTGAAGATCCATTTGACAAATCTAGCAGTCATTTCTTAAGTTCAAAAGAAGATAGGTCAGCCACTAATAAACTGAATGCTTTGCAATCAGATCAAAGTTTCTCAGAGACAAAGTCACCTCCAAGGCAAAGGTTTTCTCTTGACTGTGAGCTTACATCACCTAACAAAAAAGAAGCACCCAATGGTATTGCAGACAGCTTACTGTTGCATAGGCATAGGTTGTCGCTGGATAGTGAAATGAGAGAACTGTCGGAGAGTCCTACGGGGAAGTCATCCACTGTCACAAAAGGTAAGCTCAAGCATGACTGCAATAGTTACTTACATATTTCCATTTGCCCTACAAAGATAATTACTGTTTTAATTCCCTCTTTCTGGTCATACATTTTTTGTTACACAACTTTGTTGTTATTGCTTTTATGATAGAACAGTTTGCACTTACACATTGGATTTAATTTAAGGTTATCAAGCTAGACCTCTTGTTAGACATTATTGTCTAAATATTATTTAGAGCAGGCTGCCGAAAATTGTTTGAGGAGTTTGGGTTTAAAACAGCCTTTTGTGATGATATCTCAGCTATCGTGAACCATTTTCTCCAAGGTTTTCATATAGCTTCTGTCTGTTTAGACAGTTTAGTGACTTATTTGAAAGTGATTAATACAAAAAACAATCCAGCAAAACTATCCTTTTGTCATAACCTGGAGACCTGGATTTAAGAATTTGTTTAGGCCTAACTTATATGTTCACCTGTGTATGTAAGTACTGTTGTGTGTATGTATACCCTTGTGCGTATAAGTATTATACTATTGTGCATATATTTCAATTTATGAGTTAAGCGTTAGAAACATGTGTTTTTTTCAAGGTCTTCTGTCCAAGGGCTGTAGAACGTCTGGATTACTGAAGCCAAAGACGAAAGGTCGCAAGAGTTCAACTGATGATGGATGTAAACAGTCTGACATATCTCAGTTCTTTCAGACAAGCTTCGCTTTAAACAAAAAGTAATTTCAATTTTGTCTTGCTCTGGTTTTCAGTTGCAAATGAATATGAAAGCTGGTACAATAATTGCTATTGATTCTAAATTACTGGGACGTCATGATTAATAAATTATGCTGTGTAAAAGAAGATTGGCTTTTTGGTATTAAACTTGCAGGCACAAACGGTTGAGTGTCACAAGTAAAATGAATGCCAATGAAAGTTGTGTGTTAAACAAGATCATTTTGTTGCTGTGTACATGAAGGTAATTTGGCACTAGAATGCAACTTTGTAAATGCACAACTTGAGCATATGGTGCAGTACATGTTCTTTGTAGGGTTTCCAAGAAAAGTACTACAAGAAGTTGTTTTTATATGTAATAGGGGTGCATTTGGCATATTGGCTAGACATGGAAACATGTCAAAATTTGTATAAACCTTGCATTTAATTCCTGTCTTCTAACGTACTGAATTCAATGTTTGGGTTTGGTGTTATTTCATAATTAACCTTCACTGGATAGTGCCTCGTGGTCACTTTATCCAAAAATGTGTTTGCACTTATATACCTATGTGAACTGATGTGCAAATCTCTTCACACTTCTATTGTTCAGTTTGTTCTGCTGAACTTTACTTATTTGTACCTTGGTCGCAAACCTCATTAACCCAGCACCTAGCTTTGGCTGTAGTCAGTTCTTCAGTTTGGAACAAGCACTATTGCTCTCCAAAGCAAGATGTTGGAGACGTTTTCATCTGTACCATAGTAAATGATTAGATGTTCTTTCCACATGAGTTTAACATGCCGAGAGCGCTTCTGAATAGCTCTACTGTGGAGTCCTTTATAATCATCTACATTGTATTGCATAGCACGTAAAGGTTGGATATTGATGTGCTGCAAAATAAATTTAAAAACTGCTGATTTGTTTAATTTGTAGATCTGTTGCCAAGATTGCGCCATCGGTGAAAAGTCCTGTGTGAAGGTCCTCAAGAAACTTATGTATATAATAAAAAAGCAGCAAAGCCATTCTCACGGTCATAATCTCTAGATTTCTAGACTGCCTACAGAAGTTGTGGGAACCAGCTTATTCTTACGTGTTAATTGGAATCATTATCAATGAGCAGAGTGTAATTGGTTTCAGTCAAGATCTACAGTGATCGGGCATATGTGCAGAGACTAAGGTGGGCAGTGTAGTGAGTAGAAGAGAAGGAACTGTAACAGAATTTGTGAAAAAGTATCATTTTGGAAAAGGGGATAATTTAACTCTCGGAGTTGCGTCGGTAACCCATGTAAAGTAATGCTTCAGTTGTTCGAGATTGTCAAATTAGCACTGCATTGTCATATACCGATAGTCATTCAAAATTAGTTGAACATTTGATTGATGAATTCAGAAGGGCCATTTGTTCTGGGAAGCTCATAGCACAAGTTTATGCAGTTCCTTAATATATGTAGGCCTTATCGAATGCTTAAACAAGATAAAAAAAAGTCTTACACAATATCCATCAAAGCACAAAAAAGTAGATTGTCTTGAAGTGTTAGTGAAATCATCAGTCAATCTTCAAGGGACTTGCAAGTTTGTCACAATCACATTACCATCGGGATACAGTTTGCAAAAGTCAATAACAGTAACTGTCTCCTCAGTGGAACTGACCATTCCCCATTAGAAGTACACTTTAAAAGATTTTACATCCTGTTTGTATTCTATCCATCCATATTTTCAACCACATATAGAATCAGGTTATTTGAAGATTAACTACAGTATACTGATTACATCAATAGTTATTTTCCTCTTGGCATGCCTACACATTTGTTTTAGTTGCTAAATGGAATCAATCATCTTAGTGCATTAAAATGATACAAGCATATGTGACCACGACTAAGGAGAAACTCGTTAAAAGTTTCAAAAATCAATTTGATGCTGCACATGGTCATGTTGTAGTCATAGAATACATGTAATAAGGATAAAGCCACATGATTTTATCCAACAGTAAAAAAAAATGTCCAAACTCCAAACAACTGATTGCAAATTTTGACTTAAGGTCTACCGGTAATTAAACATTAGAAATTGTATAGCACCATTTTAGAAGAACTAATCACAGGTATTTTCTATCCTAACCCAAATGATGCTAAATCTTCACAAAAAAAAGAAAGTTCAGTGGTATGCAAGATGTCAGAAAACCAAAGATTCACCAGTGATTGTCTCCTACACACATGTTGAACCCAACCAATAGATGCCCATCAAAGCTGACAGCATAATTTTCATTTTCCCTGGATCAATTGCTGTGTTGATAGTGAAGTGTAACGACAGACATTAGTTAACATTCAGCTGTTGAATAGTTTTGCTGTGAGAAAAGCTTTATAAACATTCATATTACATTAAATACAGCAAGCAATTCTGCCTCTGTCCAGCAGTCCCATATCTGTGATAGATGAAGCAAGTGCACAAAGAACAGGTATTTGTCACATGTATGGTTGATAGACAGAAATGCCAACAGTGACCAACGGTAATGGTCACACGACGGACTTAACACAAATATTATAGCCAAGAAACAAGGACTATGAATATGCAAAAAACTTGCCTATTTTATGCCAACCTGAGTATTGATCACAAAATGACTTATTAGACATGTGACCAAATGTGTGATTTCCTTTGACAATAATATTTCTTATCTATCCATATATATTTCTGCCAAACATTTTCGTGTGTATCCTTGGGGTCTAGTTCCTTCAACTCATTCTGTTTATTTCCTGTATACGTAAATACATATGGCATTTGAAGAACTAAAAACCTTGAACATAATTTATTCCGCAATTTGCATGCCTGTGATAATACTGTATGAAGCTACTTCTACATAAACACTACAAACACAATGCTGCTTGTAAAATTAGCTGACTGAATCGTTAGAATATCCTGAAATCTTAAAAAATGTATCCTTAATAAAATCTGTAACAAATGTATGATACTCTTTAACGGACATCAGTCTTGTTTAAGAGTTCAATATTCTAGTCTACGGTAATTAAATCAATTACTCTTGTTCCCAAGGCTGGTCGGCTACCTGAGGTATAGAGATAGTTAGTTCTTGGTTCACAAAGTTTTTGCATAGGATTCAATTGTGTGGAGGATTTGGTTGCGATACATCCCAGCGTTCGTGTTTCACGCCTTCCTTGGCATGTTTTATGTGCACGTGTACTGCAGAGAACTTCTCCATTTTTGGTGGGATTGGGCAGAGCTTGTAACTGACTTCGTCACCTTCCTTCAGCACAAACTCTTCGTCTATGCTACATGAACAAAGATAAACAACACATTTCAATCCTAAGTTTACCACATCTTGTTCAGATTCTCTGGATCAAGAGCTGTGTTGATATTGTGCTGCAATTACCACATAATCTTAGTGTGAACAAAGCATCATACATTTGTTTGTTTCTATCAGTCGTGAATTTGTTGTTGCCTCAAAATGACAAGGCATCAATCAATCTACACTGCACATCATTTGTGTAGTTAATTTAAGTAATGACTTTCATACTGTACTTTTCATACAACAACACAAGATCAAGGCCGTAGCCAGGGTTTTGTTTCGGAAGGTGTTTTCCACGCTCTACAAAAATTTCTTTTACATTATTTCATTTGGGGGGGGGGGAGAGGGTGTTTTACACTAAAAAAGGTTCATATTTTCCTACCAATTTTACATGAAAGCGAACTTTTACATTGCCACTTTTTTAATTTCAGGGGTGTTTAAACACCCAAAACACAGCCTTGCACAAGATGCTAATATGTATGAGACTTCACCAATATGCACGCACTAAAATATTGTTGCTAGCTGAAGCCCTATAAGTATTGGATTTTGTTTTAGTAGTAAAAAAGTTGTCTCCTCTGTGTCATGCTTATCTTCCAGTGCCTTTAATCATTATGAGCCTTTGAAGGTGTCATCCTCAGGGACATTTATCATAAACTTAGTATAATAGTCGTGCAGTATTAGAGACGTTGGAAACCGAAATGGAGACAGTTAACAGATGAGAGAATGGAAAGTTATGACGCATTTAATTAGGGATCATCCATTTAGTACGTACGTAAAAATCCTGACACAATTGACCCCTCCCTTCTTTGTATGTAGGCATACTTTTCTAAACTCCCCACCTGCGTATGTACATTTGACAATCACCCTCCCCCTACCAAGTGATCCATAATTGATGAAGAGTTAACGATGTACTATCAATTTTGGCTGAAAGTATTCTCTGCATGAGCGTGTTGAAGAAACACCTGTAGGACGATGTACAGCCGAGTGTCTTAGGCTGCCAGGCAGAGACACTTCGTTTATGGACTCGGAGCAGCAGTGGTGCACTATGGCCAATTACTGTAGCTGATGAAATCTGAGCTGTCCAGCAGTTGTAGGCCAATTTGAAGAATGAGTCAGCCAGATAGTTAGGCTGTGTGGCCAAGGTCTCTCCACTCAGTATCTTGGTGTGTAGGCCTGGGACTGCAGCAGATTGTGGAACGTGTCATACCACATTGCGCGAAGCCAAGAACAACCCCTCAACTGAGTATACGCAAGCATACACAAAAAATGCATATCTTATGACACCCCTCTCCTCCGTGCATACATACTAAATGGACGACCCCTTAGATACATTTGCTAGATTAGAATATATTACATTACAATTATTACATAAATCACCATTAAAACAAAGTATGTATATAACTCTTATAGAGCACCTTTCTAAAGCACTGCTTAAACTATTATTACTACTATTACAAAATGTAATCAAATACTCTGCATTACGTACAAACAATTCTTTACTATTTAGACGTACTCAGAAATGTGGAGAAATATTGGCTCCGTTCCATCTGCTGGCTGTATGAATCCATGACCTTTTTCACGACAAAATGACTTCACAGTACCAGTAAGAGATGGCCCAGCATGTGCTTTCTCTGTCCTAAACTCCAGCAGAACCACAATTACCACCACATCACCATACAATAAAACTACTTGACAAAGTAAGTAATTAGTCTACATTTTGTAAGCACATATAAACAAAATACTTAAATTATATATAAACATGCAAAACGCACATACATGCAGACACACGTACAATTGTACATTGTGCCTATTTTCACTGAACTACCTTATGACAAGAGCTACTAGCATCATGAGATTTCTCAGTACCCCTCAAATAGCACTCAATATATGTATTGAAGTTTCACTTCGAGAGTGTATGTATGATTGATGAGTGACTGCAGCAAATTAAGTCAGAGGAACACCTTTTATCTTGAAGAGGTGCTATATAAATTTTTGAATAAAGAAATAGATTTGATGCTGCACAAGAAGGAGACCATCCAGCAAAATAGGACTTTCATTGGAATTTTCTAGATTACACTTCTATCTATTATCACAAGTAATTTTTGTTTCAAAATTGAACATTAAAACTATCTATTTCACATTTTAAAACTATCGCAGGTAAAATCCACTGTTACGGGGCACCACCATTCTCGGGGTATTATGACAATAGGGGTATTATGACAATAAAAATACATTTAAAATCAGATTTTCTCTCCAAAGCATACAAGTCAAAACACATCCATCTCAGACATTTTTTATCTCTCATTTGTCAAGTGTAGGTCTTACATCGAGTGCGTTCTCGTACGTCGTGTTGGTAATGGGCTTGGTACCAGGAAGTTTTTATTTCTAGGTGACCCTGCAGGTGACCCAGAGGGTGTTGTCTTTATTCCTCCTGCTTCACTCATGGCAACTGATCAGCCTGACTGAAATCAGCAAAAAATAATAATAAAATAAATTGCAATCGCCTGCTCCATGGAATCAGTCAAACAAAGCAGATCATGTGTAAAACTGTCCAGTTAACACTAATATCTGTGCATAATGTCACCATGTCGCTGTGGTTTGAGTTTTAAAATGTCAAATTGTTGAAAATGTAGTCGTATGGTGATGGCTGCTGCACGGTCAGGTATTTGAATTATTATAGATCAGATATTCATATGAATACATCATAGCCTGAGGCATGATTAACCAGGGAATAACTGAGACAAATTCTAACAAAGCCATCTGGACTGGACTGCAACCATATGCTATCATATGAATAGCACCAGATGAATATTAAGATATGCGATCATATTGAAAACACATCTACATGACTCGAGATATATACTCTGACCATACGTAGCACTATACATGTACTGAAACTGTAAAAAATGCAACTAAGAGATTTCAACAGTTAAATCTCAATTGTTCAAGAAACAATTAATTATAATAATGAATCTGTAGTAGTTTATTTTAAATGATTGCATAAACACCTGTGTAAGTTACCATCCTTCAATGATGCATGAAAATTCTTTTTTATGCTAGTAGTATTGACTCACGTGCAGTTCTTAGTACGAAGAATCTGTATACCTACTTACTCACTGGACGTCTGATGACAATCTTAGTCAGCCAGTATGTAACTAGAGCACTAGGCTAAGTCAACTTACTCTCCAACACGCATGACTAAGTGACAGTAAATCAATGGATGTGTGCGTAAAGGACTTGTTGGAAGTCAACAGGCCTACTCAGAGGTGGCAAAATTTTGGGTTTTTGTTTTTCTAAAAAACAAGAAATCCAAAAACCAAGAATTTTTTGTTATTTTGGTCTTTTTAATTTCTATTTTTAGATTATTGTTTTATTAACATTAATTCAATGGCCTAAAAATCCGGGATTTGACTTATTATTGTAATATAATCAACTGCAATCAATCATTTTGTGTTTATCAGTCTGAAATCTCAACTGAATTTATCTGAGTTGGAGTTTTTTCTTAGTATAAAAGTAATGAAGTAATTATGTGTAAGTGCATTCTTCTAGAAAATGAATTTATAACGAAGAATATACACAAACAATTACTTACTAATATTGCGCTAGAAAATTATGATATCACGTAAACAAGTCGCAATAGCTATGGTCTTGCATTGATTTGGCAGATCTTTAAACAAAATTGTAGAAAATCACAGAGGCGTCAGCCATGGTTGGGAATAGGCGCGTTTTGATGTTTATGGTCTAAGGTATACCAGGTAAATTTTGGTAACATTTGGAGCCGGTCCCAAAATAGGGATCCTTACCGCGACACCTACCATCGACTCGACTTGAAGTCGATCGAGTCGACGACAGTACGACTAACTCGACTTGGCCGGATCCATGATCAGTTCGATCGACTTACACGATCGACTACGGAGAATATCGTCCAACTAAGTAAGTAAGTAAGTAATCTTTTAATAGCACGAGACAGAACACTCATACCTTACAAGAGCTGCAAGCAACAACAAAGCAGTACAATACACATGCAGCCAACAAAAGAAAAGTCAAATGTCAGTCAACAACAATCCTAATCCTAGACTCTAAGAGGAAACGATTCTCTTCTTTACAAGATGCTACACCTAAACAACTTTGGGATTCAGTAAAAAAGTGTAAAGGTACCTCAGCCAAGGGTAGCATCAATTATGCTTCAGACCTCTTCAGTGACATTAACAAGGCCAATGACTTCTTTGCCGGAGTGGCGACTTCTGAGCATTACACAAGCAGTGAAATTCTTGGTCTTAAATGCAATTTGGATTCGCGTAATGTTAATTCAAAATTTTTCAGGTCACTTTTGGAAGCTCAAAGGCTATTGCGCACTCAACGAAATACTGCTTCAGGGATGGATGGATTACCTGCCTGGCTCTTTCAGAAATGTTCTTATGAGCTAGCAGAATTGGTTACTCACATTTTTAACTGTTCCTTTGCTACTGGGACTATTCCAGATAACTGGCGCACTGC
>JAQFXW010000926.1:0-16458 GCA_034693945.1 Dendrobaena attemsi
TGAAGAATTGACTTAGTCTGTTGTGCTACTCAGGTAGACCTTTTAGATCATAGAATCATAGAATATAACCTAGACTAATTAAAATAGAGCCTTGAACCATTAGGGACCTAACAATATAAATAATATATAATAAGTAACACTAAATATATAGTCAAAAGCAAAAGTGTTCGTAAACTTGCTCGGCAACTGAAATGATCAATAATGCTGGTAATGGATGGTGTTTCCAAAAGCTATACAGAGCCCCATAGTCGTAATTCTGAAGGTATTAGTTACAATGAACTCGAAGCAGAAGCTAACTAAATGCAAACGAAACCTTGCGAAACTGTTATGTGCTGGATCTTCAGTATTCACCTTAATTGTAAACAAACACTTGATCAACAAAGCTTGGTTGAAACAAGCAACAAAATTTTTTGTAAGGTTTTGTGAAATGACGTAATTTACCTAAAAGCTACTGTGGAATCAGTAAGCAACACAACCAAATGAGCAAGCAATCCTTATATTACCAGAGATTGAGTAGGTAGTAGGGTGATTACTATTTACATGGTGAAATTAAATGCAAAGTAATGTTAAGTGTCACCCTTTCAAGACGACCCTTTCTTAAAAATATTGTGTGCAAATTTTAAGCAAAATATTTAATATTTACAGATGGCAAAATGACTTTCAAATTTAGACCAAACAGAATAAATAAGATAATCAACTAATTGTTTGCCATCATATTCATATGAATGACATCAAACAATGAAAACTACTCTTTCTTTAACAGTTTCTATGACTAGTACAGTTTGATAATTAAACTAAACAGCACACTGTGGTCTGTTAGGTAGCATTAATTTTGTCATGTCAGGGAAAATGTACACAACTCTGCTCTATACATTGAAGGACACTGTCACTGTGTCTAATGATCGGTGTCCTTCCAAAAAGACAAATATTAATTGGAGCAACTCGAAAATTAAACGAAAATATTATTATTATTATTATTATTACATAGTTCACAGCTTAAAAAATAGTAATTGGCACGTGGTTGACCCTGCAGAACTTGCTAATCATTGAATGCAGGCTTCATCTCTGACATTGACGAGCTCAGATGAGTCAAAATCATCCGAGATGGCAGAGGCATACACATAGATTTTTCTTGTCAAATGATGACCCATATTCTTGAAACCATTTGAAGACAAGATGGTAGCCAATACAAGTTTCATGGAGTGGTGTCGACAGGCAAAGTATAGCAAGAGGCCCGCCCAATTAGCTTCTCGAAAATGACACAGGGACCAGACAGTCAGGGCTGGCTCAGTCAAAATACATGCCTTTATACAGTTATCTTTTGAATTGACAACAGTAGTCTATCTTCTCTATAGTCAAAAGACAGACTTGGCAATCTATCCAGTTTTGCCAAATGAAAGATCAGTTTGCTATGTAAATGTCCGGATTGTGTTCGACTGTTCGTGATTGATTTTAATGCCAATACAATGACAGAGACGCTTCAAAGACAATGATTATGGCAGTCCACACTCACTGAGCTCATATCGATCAACCATAGCTGACAGCACTCATAATATAACACTGGCGTCATCATTTTCGTGGGAGGCTACATTTCTTAACAGCTAATTCCTACCACTCAGATGCTGTCTCTGAGATTCGTATATATAGTAGTCTTCAATCCATGAGAATCACTCCAATGCATATCAATCTGCTTAAAATTTGACACAAAATGTTCTTTGCCGAGATAAGACCATTCAAGAGGTTGAGAAATGAGAAAGATACGGGTCGCCACTCACCCTATAAGGTAGGTTGTGGAAAAATACTGGAGAAACTAAATCCTAGTATTCCTACTTCGATGGCTATATACACTCGTACACTACTGTATGACGAAGAGGTAGCAGACTATGGAAATACGGCATAACTACAGGGTGAGCCAAATAAAATGACCCAATATGTTATTCTCTAATATTTCGGTCAAAAGTAGGAATACTTAAATAACATTTTACAAGCTGAAAGGCAATTCATATTTACATATAATTACCACATTTGATCAAAATATTTCAAACAGAACAAACATTATTCAACTTTTAGTGACGTCACCCACTGTTTATTGATGGTTCAAATACGTTAAACAGTTTTTTGCTGATATTTCCGCCACAAATAAATATTATGTAATGAAATTTCCCAGGCTCAAAGGCGACTAATATTTACATATGGTGACCAAATTTTATTGAAATATTTCAAACGCAACAGAAGTTGTAGCACTTTTTTGGGGAACATATGTTGCGCTGCACATTTTTAAAGTGCTGCAACTTTTGTTCACCTTGCTCAAGATATTTTTATAAAATTTGGCTCTTAGATATAAATATGAATTACCTTTAAGAAAATAGAATTTCATTAAATTATGTTTAATTTTATCAGACATATTTTAGCAAAGAACTGTTAAACATCATCAAAAATCAGTGTGTGACGTCACTAAAAGTTGAATAACTTCTGATTTGTTTAAGATATTTTAATGAAATTTGACAATTATATGTAGGTATGAGTTGCCTTTCGGTCTGCAAAATTCTATTTTTAAATGCCCACTTTTGATGGAGATATTGGCAAGCGACTTAGAGGGCGATTCTATTAGCAAAAAACTGTTAAACGTTTTTGAACAATCAAAAGCAGTGGGTGACGTCACTTAAAGTTGAATAACTTTTGTTCTATTTTAAATATCTTGGTGAAATTGTGCAGGTATACGTAAATATGAATTGCCTTTCAGACCGTAAAATTTTATTTGAAAATTTTCACTTTTGACGAAAATATTGGCAAACAACGTAGGGGTAATTTTTTATTGGCTCACCCTGTATATCTGAGATCCAGGTTTCCAATTAAAAGCATAAAATGTTTTAGCATAATGCACACTGAATAGCAATTATTAGCAAAGTCTAGAATGCTGTACTGAAATAAATGACAATCTACAGCATGTCGGCGAATATAATGTTTTCTGATTAGATCGTATAATACTATGCTGGCAATGTTGCTATCTAACTGGGCAAAGAAAAACTGACACACTATAGTATGATACTTTCAGTTGAAAACTACAATTTATAAATTTATGTGGTCCTTTCACCATAGCTCCAATGTACGTACATCTACATACACAAGTAAGGACAATTGTAAAAAAAGCAGCATATTAAAATATAGTAAATGGCTGGCAAATCTCTTTCTAACACAGGATATCAAGTGGAAAAAATTGAGCAACTGCATTCTCTTAATGAAAGCTCACACAACGTTAAGCTAATCGCAACTATGGTCAAACAAGAACACGAAAAGCCAATTAACAGACAACTGTAAATCAACACCTTTGTTATGTCATCAGCCAACGATAACAGGCTGATGCCATTTGGTGACTCAATAGCTTCTGTCACTAACCCACAGATGCAAAAATGACGCTACTAGCGAATGTGCGACAGTTTACCTGAGAGCCACCTACTAATTCAGAAGGTTGATCCATAGAGTCAGGCTGACGTACGTAGTGAACCTGTGATTCAAAGACTCAAGTTATTTGGCTTCGATAGACAATAATGTCAACAAGAAACAAGCAGACGATTGAAACAGTAACGACAGAAACCAGTCCGATAACGTAGGATTTAAATGAAGGAGAGAGGATTTCTGCAGTGCTTATGATTGCCCCTTACATTTATGACAGCTGTGGGAATGTGAGATCACATGCTTTAGTTGCTGTCTTCCTTATATTTAGAATCTTCTGTCACAAATGCCTCGGCTTATGAACTCAGTACGATCACAAGAATAACCTGCCAAGACTCATTAATTGAATCTGACCTAAGCATTGACACCATCTTGGTCAATAACACACATTATCCTTGTCTTAAAGCAAGACTTGTATAAATAACAAGTAACTCAAATAAATGAACAGTAAAAGATCGTGAACGAATCTGAAGAAATCCCCCAAAATATCACTTTGTCAAATGGCAAGTCATGCTTGAACAATGCTCAGATTACTTAGATGTCAGGAAAACTGTTGATATGCCATAATAAAATTGTCAGAAGGCACTGGTAGAGCAATACAGCCAATAAACCAATGGTCACATAAAAAGAACAAGGTATATTTGAAGCTCAGAACAAAAACTGACTTCAATACTGGTAAACTGACTCTCAGTCACCTGCAAAGTTTGTCGCAAATACAAGTCAGTATTTGATCACAAGTAACACAATACCAGTGTGACATTGGACTAAATACAATTCAATGTTTGATTGCAATAAAAAATACCAGCTCATCTGGCTTGGTAATCATGAACAGATTTCCAAACTCTGCTTGCTTAATCTGCAGCACTGCTTTCCTGTTAGTTCTTTCTCAACAACTGCTGAATACATTCAATCTGCGGATGACCTTGGACTACAGGATCAACATTCTCAGAGCATATGAAGACTGTATGATGAACTTGCCTTTACCACTTGCCTCAGATTAACACTGTTAGTCAGCAATTCGCTTCTTAAAACTCCGGGGTATGCATTCATATGATCATCATCTTGACATCTAAGTTATCTGAGCGTTGTTCAGGGTTGACTATGGCAATGACATTATGCAGGTCTAACTCATTAATATGGCAACTTGGCTGATTGGTAGCATTCTTACGTTTGGTCATGTAGTCAGATTCCCGGTTCATGTGAGAGATTGTACACTGGCTACCTATGCAAAAGCACACTTAAGATCCTGATGCACATGCGTAATTATCAAGTAGGTTCTTCTCCAACTAATCTCACGGAACTATAAATGTGTCTCCGAATCATCCATGCAATGACAACACAGTTGTCTGACTCTACCACACAACCAGGTTGCTACTGGCCTGAACTTTCATGGCTCAGTCCAGAAGTTTTGTTGTGGTCAGCCCAACCTCCTGGAATGAGTTGTTTAGCAACCAACTCCACAGCCTCTCATTGCCTCTTTCTGCAAGCGCTTCAAGATCATTCTATTCAATCATGGTTTCATTGTGTCATGTCTCCGGAGCACCTCCAATGAGTTTCTATTCAAGTGGTGCTACATAAATGGCAACATACAATGCCAATAGACTGACCTTAAAAGAAACATAAAGTTACTGTAATCATAACTAATCATTTGGGCACCTCAAAACAATTCCCAAAGACAAGCCTCCAAACACGTCAAAAACTTGATGAAACAACAAACCTTGACATCAACTCCGGGCAGGAAGAAAACTGTAATATTGCTTGGCAGATGCGTCTGTAGCGTTCGGGCACTTGACATCGCCGCAGAGTCTGTCGTCATCTTCTTGGCGCTTGACTTCTTCCGTTCGACTAGTTTTGGCGAGACCGGAGGATGACCCTTGGACGATACGCTCCTAAGATGACAACATATTGGAGAGATATAAATCTCAGACCGCATAACACCATACAACCTGTGTTCAAAGATGGCAGCAAAATGAAGAAGAGACATGAAATTTGTCAAAATAACAACGATGATAGTAATGCAACAGATAGATGGTGGGTGCAAAGATGCCCTCCCACCAGCAAACACTACCTATGTAAATATTGACCCTGTAAATATACTACACATAACTATGTGTAAATAAGTAAAAAGTCACAAACCGCCGACTCTCAGGGTCTCCTTCTGTCTTTGGTTCTTTTGGGTGCAGCACACACTTGCCGCTGTCGATGCCGACTTTTACGTCAAGTTCAAAGTCAACGCTTGGCTCCAGTGGCAGTTTGGAACCTGCAGAGCTGATCGATGGTGCCATAGTGGCACCAGGACTTGGTGGAACCTTTGGTCTTGGAGTTTCCTCAGGCGTATTGCAGAGTGGAGGGGTAGCAGTGGAAATATTCGTTCTAAAAATTTCATCAAACGTATCTAGCATCAGATTCCAATCGACTTCAATCTAAATACTAGATCATTACTATCTAGTCTCATATTACACCTACTAAAGTAATAAAATGCAACATCAAAATCTAATCAATTGTCATATAATTATTAGATTATTGCTTATCTAATCTAATAACTCCTGATGCTCATGCGTAATTATTAAGTGGTACACTGCCAATACCTCTTCTTAAGTAAACTCACCGCAGATTGTCAGTTTGTATGATTAAACGAAAATACAATACAACAAACTTATACGGCGCTGTTTTAATGCACAAACCATCAGTGATATGTTGCCTTAGTCGAAACTGAAGTTAAGCAACAATTCCACACCGACTCAACTAGCAGAATAATAGCAGTCTGTAGAGTCCGCACTATGGGCAACCAAGGGTTCAAAAATATGTCAGCAATTTCTTCTTTCTAAGCCTTGACTCACAATGGCAGAACGGGCAGGTGATCATTCCTTCACTTGGGGTCAGTTCTTCCAACTGAGTCTGACAGTGTATGGTCAGTATTCTCCATAGCGGAGACAAAAGAAGTGCAAGCTCCGCAGAAATCTTAAAACAAATTTGAACGTCTGACCTTCTGTTTAAAAGTCTCACATATAAGCCTCTCTACTATCGAGCGGTTATGAACTTATGATGGAATTAAATCTAGCAATAAGTCTCATTAGTTAAAATCACATACAAGTAGAAATGCATTACAGAAAAGTCTAACATCTAGTTCTGATCACGATTTAGGCTTACTTTGCAGTCGATCGCCGAGGAGCAATGAAGGTCGGCTCGCCCAAATCAGAGTCCGAAGTGGTGTCGGACAGATTCTGCGTTCTAATGAGCGTGCGTTCAACAGAAACGGGTGTGTCATTTGAGACGTTTGGACTGCTTGGCGTTGAATCCTCCTCCGGAAGAACAATAGCATCTACAGGGAAGTTGAACCTCTGGCTGGGATGTGAAGTGCCTGATGCAAAAACTTCAGGTGTACCAATAGCGCTTGGCAGTTCAGCAGTATCAATGGAAACCGTCCTAGAATGTCCTGGAAAGTGTCGAACGCTCTGTCCTGTGTCGTATGATGTGTACCGATTCATGGGTGCCCTGCCGTCCCTGCGTCTCATGCCGCGCATGACAGTCACACCAACAGAGTGAGAGCGTGAGTGTTGCGACTTGTTTCCGAGTCCTAGCTTGTCCTTGATTGCTGAAGCCTTGACGCTCTGTCGTTTCAACTTCTTCATAATGTCCTGCCGGAAGTCGTGGAAAAGCGCTGCCTGGAGCTCGTTCAGCTTCCGCTCCTCCTCCTCGATCGTGTTCTTGCTCGCTCGCAGCTGGCGCAGGTCCTGCACGAGCTTCGCCTGCTCGTTCATCTCTTTCTCAATAAGGCGTGCTCGCGTCTTCGAGTCCAGACTGCTGTCATAGACAAAATCTGGCAGACCCTCGACTACCATACTCTGTTTGCGTGATGGCGGTTCTACCTTCACGGACGGGGGTTGGTCCACTGTTGGCCCATCAACATCATCATCAAACTGGTCTCCAGCCAGTGTCGTCAGTGTGCTACCTATCGCTGACAATCTCTTGCCAATGTTTGTATCGAGATGAATGTCAATTCCTCGCATTTGCCAGAGAATGTTGAGGATCCACTTGGCATTGCTATGTGGTTCGTTTAGTCTGGGTGCGTTCAATGTTCGAGAGCAGACCTCGTAGGTACCATGCGGCACGACAAGGGCATTCATGACGACTTCAAGTGACTTGTCTGGCTTCCAATCATCCCATGTAACTTGGAAATCATCAGCAAATCTCAAGCAAAAGCCTAGAAACATTAAACACAGATAATGCAATGAACAAGCAGAATAATGCCATGTTCAATAGTATATAGTGCCACTGAATAAAGGAATATCTTAGTCTAGTTTAGATTAATTCATTCAGAAAATTTATATAATGCTTCTACAAGAAATGTACTCAGAGGAGCTCTGTGCACTAGCAGATATGATGTCAAATGTCATAATGAACAGAATATTACACCAGTTAGTAAAACAGTACCCAACTTGCTTTTAGCTGAAACAGTCGCCAGTGCAGGCACTCGCAAGCACATATACTGCCATACAGTCAACCAAGCGATTCCTGTCGATAGCTGAGAGTGAAAGGTCAATAAAAGTGAGTTTGCAAAGTCTCTCAATAGAATGAAAAAAACACATTAGAATTCTCTAGATTTAAATCAGACTGGAGAGACTAAACACAAGCCACTACTTACCCGTGAACTTTCCTTTGCTGACCAGGGATCCATAAGAACACGCAGAGATCTGCGTGCTTTCAAGCGTCAACACAAGAGCTGCTCCTGGCTCATCTGTCATTTTGTGAGTGCTCGTCAGACTCTGAGTAAACCAGTGCGATGTTAAGTAATGTCACATTCATAAATAAAGCAAAAGAAAAAGGAATGTTAAGCAAGTCAACTGTGTGTACTATATATGTTGCATCTGAGTTCTTGTATTCATTCATTCATTCATTTCGAACATTTATATATAGCGCCCCTTCAAGAAGACTACTCAGAGGTGCTCCCAACTCCAGCGCGGCTAAACAGAACAGTCTTAAGATAAGAAAAGAATTCTGGCGAGATGTACCTTGGCAAGAGGCGGAGTTCATCACCTGCTATATCACCTGCTAAGAAGAAATGAAAGCTTAAGTAAGCCATCCGTTTATGCATGCACCTCAGTGTTTTTATATCATCTGTTAAGACGTAAAGAAGACTTCTCCATATATATATTATATATACATGTAAAATATCCATCCAACTACCTAAATATTTACCTGACTAACTACCAATATATGTGAATGACAAGTTGTTCAAATTCAGATTAAACTCCCTTGTGGTTTAATGAGTGCAATAAATTTAAAATGAGCATGAGCAATAAGCGTTGGCAACTGAAAAACAATAGGACACCTGTGTGAAGGGGTTCATTGGCAAGCACATCCCGAGGTCGTCCACAGTCAGTTGGAGGAAGAGAGTCCCAAGGGCAGGAACTGCCGTCTGGGTCAGATTGGTCAATGGCAGCTTGACGAGGACCTGTGCAGTAGCTGTCTGAACCTCTTTGTTTAGGGCCATCCGCTGCTCGTTCCAGTATTCATAGGCATTCTTGTAGTTCAACCAGACAAGCACGGCTGTCGTAAAAGACATAACAAACGCTTGGTTAACAAAACATGTATCACATATTGTTGGGACCGGCTACGTACATAGCGGGTGAAGTGACCTAACCGGTCCACAACAGGTCATGCTTGATTAACTCTGAGTGGAGGATTGGTTGAAGGGAGTGATGCTCGTGAGAGAGAGAGGACAGAAGAGTTGAAGTAGGACTACCGTTGCTATCGGTCGATTTCTGGCAATGTTAGCCGTTTTGTTTCATGCGTCTTTATAAATGTACGAGCTTAGGTTTGTCAGTCGGTATTTTGTTGTCAACGTCGTCAGCCTTGGGTTCGACGTTTGCTACTGACTTTTTCTCAGACATTGTGACCGCTGTGAAGCGCCGTTTCTACTACTGTGAATTATACAGAGAACTCTGTTTTATTCTTTCATCGAATTGTCAGTCGAATATACTATTTATTGACAAGAATTCTGTGTTTCCAAAGCGAATCAGAACTTCCCCTAGGAGCTACAATTACAGGACTCTCAATAATATGTTATGATATACATATCATCTATACTGGCATCGTCATTGTATTCCTAATTATCATCATCATCATGAAGTAATTATTTAATACAATAATCAGATTCTAAATTAGCCAATAGTAGAGGAATAGTAGTTGATAAGTGAGATTAGATGCCACTTACCTTTGTCAAACGCAGCAGGTAGAACAAAGATGATTGGACGCTTAAGAGCAATGAGGAGCGCTTCTTGATCCTTTGACACTCCTGGGATCATCTCATCCTAATCAGAAAAAACCAGTTTCCAATATAATAAATTTATTGTGGCTCCAGATCCAGATAATGGCATGTCAAATGCTCCCCGGACAAATGCGCCTCACAATATCGCCACAAAAAATCCCGATAGTTGCGCCGAAAAACCTTGACAAATGCGCCCCGACATAAGTGCACATCAAATGGTTTCCCTTGACTTTTAGAGTGTCGTCTTATCGCAAGCTATCAAAAGAATGAAGCTTTTTGAGAGCGGCAAAACATCACAAGGAAAAAGGTAGTTAGAGCGGGAAGCTATCAAAAGGATGCCGATCCGTAAGAACATGTAAGCGAATCGATTGAAACAATTATGTGGCCGCTCAAAAAACACGGCATATACCAAAAGATAAGCTAAACCTACAGAGTCGGTGGCCCGTGACCCTGCGCATCCGCTAAACTCCAGGCTGTGACAGCTACATACGGTAGGCCCTACGGTTCCACTGCTCGACTTTCTCGGCAGAATAAACCACAATATCAACATCTAAGATTGTTAGAAATCTATATCGGGCCCAAAAACTTTTCGAAACTTTCTAAACATTAACAATTCCTACTAACATTTCCTAGTCACAATTGTTATGTTTTTTGTATAGATGTAATTTAAAGGCATTTAGCAATGACAAACTTATTTATTTTAAACAACACAAGTACAGACAGTTTTATATTATATCGTGGCGCATATGTCGGGGCGCATTTGACAGGGCGCATTTGATGAGGCGATTTTGTCCTGGGTGTATTTGACGGTGTACCGATCCAGATACACACAGCTATTGCTATTATATGAGAGAGGCAATCTTGTATTTGAACAATACTTTCTAATGTAAACACTCCTTTGATTTCCTGCATGAGCCTCTCAAGGACAATCATGCATCACAAGCTTTTCTACCCAAAAATAACTGTAAATAGAAGTCAAACAACATTTGTAATCACAAGTCCAGTGGCTTCGAGTCCGAGGTCACTAAAAAACGGTCTTGAGTCCAGACTTGAGTCCTTGGTCAGACTCGAATGCTACATCACTGTGGGTCTTTGAAGTCCTTCCTTTGAAGAGGTGCAAACAAATGTCCAATGTCAATTAAAAGTTTGACGCAATACACAGCTTGATGGTGCTCCAACTTTAGGTTACATTATGTAGAATTGTAGATGGACTGTTTAATGTAACAAACGATACAAAACACAAATACCTGAAGTGCATTTCTGAGTGTTATCCTTGTCTGAAAAGATGCCAGGTGTTGGAATTCTGACTCTGCTTCCTCAAACATAGGGTTTTTGATGATGGTTCCAAGCGCCAGGTTGAGATCTACCTGGGCCTTGACGAAGACCTTGAGTACTGCAGCCTTTGCAGCACTCTCCTGAATTGTGTTCAGCTTCTGTGCTTCATCCTTGGCCTTGGTCCGATTGGCTCGCTGGATCCGGTTCGACAGTTCCAGCTCAATCACACTCGTCTCCAGTCGGACGGCATTCATCGTCGGGGTTGTGGCAGTTATCTGAATCCCCTGTAATGATAAATGCAATTCATTCGTAACAATTTGCAGCATTGTGGCATACTTATCAGTAGTAACGACTACAATGTACATGCAACACACCACCAAAGGGAGCTTAAACATGGATATCTTGTTCGATATTTCTAGGTGTGCTTAGCTTCTAGCAAAGCAAAAGAATCATTTAACCTTGGGTCTTTTAAGGATATTTCATATCACCTTTAACATCTATACATTTTAGTAACGCTTCACGTAAATTTGCCAGCAAATACCGGTAAGTTAAGTCTGTTCCTTACCTTGAGCCTGAAAAGGAATGAATACAAAAGTGGCTTTGAAAGTCGCTCCAGATGTGAGGACATGTCCTCACTCCACAGAGGAACTGGCTGGTCAACTCCAGAGACCTTCTGCACCACCTCATTCACTTCCTGAAACACGAACATTATATATAGCTATTTATTTTATTTATTCACACATTTCTATACCGTCCCTTCAAGTCTCCTATTACTCAGAGGCGGTCTCGACTACAGCCCGGAGGTGTGTCGGAGTTTACACACCGAAGCATTGTGAGTGAAGGACTTGCTCAAGGTCCTTATGCGGCGAGTGGGATTCGAGCCTGCAACCCCACAAGGGACGTGGTAGTGTATATATAGTTATATACACATTATATTGTTACGAGTCAACCGCTAGAGGAGTGATGGTAGTCATAGGCGAGAGAGCGGAGTACCCGTATATTAAATATCGCCGCATAGCGAGTAGAAAGTAGATATAAGACAGTGAGGCTTGATGAGAGGGATAGTTTCCTCTTGGTTGTCATACAGATTGGACACAGAGGTGCCTGCTTTAATTTAAGATATCCTCAGTTGCGATTGTATTTGAAAATGTTCGTCGATTCGACGTGTTAATCTTCAGTGACGATGTCGTCTTACAAGAATTGTGAAATGAATTCAGCTGTTGATTCACTTGTTGGAATTGAGTGAATGTGTCTGCATTTCATGGCTTTCCAAGTGAGGTCCTAACTGAGTCAATTATTCAGGGACTCTTGCAGCAATATATATACCAGGCACACAAACATGTATATCAGGCACACAAACGCGTCTATCAGGTACAACTTCTTATTAAATAATAACCACTATTTCCGACAATAATCGTAATTAATAGCAACTGGTAGCAACAACAGCTGCTGTTATTTGAGAATGAAATAAGCTGCTCTGAATTGAAGAAAGGATAAATATTCAATCATGGAAGCCTAAATATGCGATCTAATGAAATGTCTCCACCACTCTTCATTCTACCTATTTAAACAGTCAACAATCTTCCATATATTCCATACCTTCATGCAGATCTCACAAGAATTAATACATGATCCAATGAAGGAATGAGAAAGAAATGGGTTCTATTCTCAATTTCCAATACCTTCATGAAGACCTTCTGGACAAAGACAAGATGGTTGAGCAAGTCAGTTGTCAAGATGTGTTCAAAAGCTCCAACATCAGCAATGGCCTTAAGGTAGTTGCCCTCAAGCAACGTCAGACCCTCAGCAAGGCCGTTTTGGTCAGGGTCCGGCTCAGCCGTGTGTTGTCTGTACTCGGCATGGACATGTATTGGAGGCAGGTCAATACTGGCTGATGATGGTAAACTAGATGGCATATTTAGCTATTCAAAAACATCAAAAAGTTGGACATTCATGTGTAAATAACTGACTGATAGAAGTATCTGATAAAAACATGCAGTTTCATGTACCTGACAAAATTGTTTATTCACAAAAAATCGTTACAAATTATAGAGCTGTTTTTCTTAGCCCTTTTTGGCTTTTACATGCTTTCTTGCAGTAAATAAGAAAACATCTTGAATGGAAAATGGGTTCATCAGATTTTGTCTTGATTCTATATGCTAAATTTTTATCTATCTGAGAAAGATAACATTAAAAGCAACACTGTCAAAGAGAATTCAATTGTAGACCAAATGAAGACTTAAGGACAGATAAACTACGGCGCCAGTACAAAGTCAAAATACAGGCGAGTATTGACTCTGAAACATCTCAAATGGATGACAACACTTTCATATCCAATTTTTCATAGAACACAAAATACATCCATGCAGAGTGCAGACATCATATCTCAAAAACTACAAAGAAAAAACCATGCAGATATTGAATATCCAGCTGTAACCCGTAAAAAATTTAGGGCTATTTTAATCAACGACTTCTTACATTATATTATATTTAATGCAACTTATAACGCCACCTAGTGAATACAATTTCAAAGAATATACTTACTTACTTGCTCGAAACGCGATCTATATCGTAATATAGAAAGATGCTTACCCTATCCCGTGCAACTGACCCTATCCCGTGCAACTGACTTCTTTTGTTCGCTTCCGATACAAACAATAATATTGCGTTCGAAGTTTCGGTTCGAGTTAAAAAGCTAAGATAAAAAATGGAAAATAAAAGCAACCAACTGGGTATATTTAATGCGACTAATAGCGCCAAATAGTGAATACAATTTCAATTGACTCGCCCAACGATGTGTATTATTGGCATTCTCGAAAAGGGATCTTGCTCCGGGAAACTCGCCCAATGGTGGGTGCTGGCGAAAAATTATTTGAGCTCCAACAGCGTTACCGTCAGGTTACATTATTTAATGGTTACATCGATTAAGCGAATTATGTAGATTGATATTACATATTAATACTCAAGTAGAAATTTAGTCTTTGCTAAAATTACATTACAGAGAATACCTTAATTAATTTGCATTCCTTTACATTACATTAAACAGAACTATTCTTGTAGAACTTACACTGTTTAAATTGAATTACATAGAAATATCTAGTCAGACAAAACGATGAGTGCCAACTTTTTCTAGGGTGAGTAACCAATAAAAACAATTGATTGATCGTCTTAAATGGAAAGTTCCCTTACATCACATTACACTCCGAAATACCTATGAAGACATTAAGATTCCCTTAAAACACAGGATAATGAAATGATATATCAATCAACACTACACATATTAATGCAAATACAACTGCCTTAAAGAGTAATACAGAAAAGTCTAGTGGAAGCCATCTAGAGGCGAGCGAAACCACAGATTCTAAGAGCAGTCATCATGAGTCATTCGATGCTTCCAGAAGAAATAAACATCAACAGACAACCTACTCTGCTTTCTACATAACGTTTGGAAACATTCATAAAGGACGTCTGCAATGAAGGAGAGAGGGGGTCGTCCAAATGCATACGAATTCGGACAAAGGTGGCTATGACCAGTGAGGAGAGGTCAGCACTTGCATCTGCTACATAGTTAGTTATGTCAGTACAACCTATGCCATACACCTGTGTCTTAAAGGAAAAATGCAGAGAAGGGAAAAAAGTTCCAATGCAGCTCATTTTCAACAGACATCCTTTATGGAAGATCCCTACGTTGAAAACAGCTCATGCTCAAAGAAACAACAGTATTGAAGTGTTTTTGAATCATCAGTGATAGGCTAGCAATGCATTTTGCAATTGTAGAGAATGTGCACTCTCCTATTGAAAATGTGCAGTTATTTGGTCACTACCCAATAGCTTTGTTTTTTGAAGGCGCAGAAAAACAACACTCGAGGTGTTCAAGGGCTGTAACACCGGCGTTTAGCTACACTCGAGCAAATAAAGATCGTGTATGTGCAAGCGTAACGAACCGACACATGTTTTAGGCTATTATAATATTATTATATTAGATGTATAAAAACATTTATATAGCACCACTAAGTGACTTCCAAGGGTGAGCTGACAGTCCTCAAAATGACAAGAGAAAGAAGTAATCAGAGGAGTAATGAAGGAATTTCACTTTAAATCATATTTTGATTTAAAGCAAAGTATTGTGGTTGGTCATTCTAACTAAGAACTAAAACTTGGAACAGACAGCGACCGTAAAGATTCAAGCACACCAGTTAGTGCATCAATTGTGTTTAATATAGAGCTATGAAGTCTTTGTGATATTAAAAGCAGTGAGTCATGTATCAAGGAAAACTGAGATAAACGTGTTTGCCAGAGATATATCTTTGTCGACATTGGGACATAACATCAAATTCTGCATATGCCATAAATGTACAATGTATACATGCCAGATGACATGCAAATAGCATTTACATTGTAAAAAGCTAGAGAAAGATGCTGTAGAATCAATAACAACGCTCATATGTTCCCAGCAGCCTCAATTAATCCAATAATCAACTCTGCCAATCTTAGTGTAAATTTTATTCCTTGTTGTAGAGGTTGTCTGAGGAAAGTTCACATGAACAAATTTCAATCCAGGCTGTAGGGGAACTTGGACCTTTCTGGATTACATCTTCGACATCAGCATTTGAAAGTCTCATGGTAGAACTATTTGGTTTTATTAGTCTATTGTGTGATATTTAATAAACAATTTCAAATTAATCAAAGATTTAATCCGTTCAAATCGCATCAGTGGTTGTATTTGTGAGTTAAACAAATGTACTTTTCAATGGGTTAACATATCTATCGCGTGGTCAGTATTTGGTCATCCGCAAGACAATCTTAAGGAATATTCAATGGGGCGTTACAGTGACACCGACGGGTCTATTGTTCTCCGAGGCGCTGAAGCCGCGTCATAATTTAAATTCTTTATAGCAAGTTGCCGGCGCTCGCCGCTGGTCTAATGGATCACAGTCTGCTGAATTGACTCAAATGCTAATCAGACACGCATCACTGCTATCAAAGACCATTGAGATGGCAAGATCCATTGTAGCATTGCTTGCCTTGTTAAGCCTATCAATACAGAAGAACGAGATATCTCGTCATAAATTAGGTATGCCTGGACGCGAGGGTCAATGTGTTAAGAGTTATACTAATTATTACTTATCCGCTTATCACTATTCGTGACAATTCTGCTGTTTGTATTTGTGGTTGTGTTGAAAGTGTGTGGCAGCTGTGGCGTGCTAACACTGGTCAATCACGACCGAGTCAATAATTTGGTCGTGGCTGGACTGATGGTGCCTCTGAGTAGTTTCTTGAAGGGACGCTATATAACTGCTTAGAATGATTTAATGAATGAATTGCAATTCTTGTTGTGACCTTTTTTTCATTGAACAAAATAATTATATTATCATCTGATGATAATTAATCATAATAATACCGGATCTTTCGATGTATGCGGTGATGCGATGTATGCGATCTCTGTCCACACTAACGCT
>JAQFXW010000927.1:0-16458 GCA_034693945.1 Dendrobaena attemsi
CACGCCATTTAGGTCCCCGTGAACGGACCGTGCTAGCCCGAGATTTTGAAATCTCTGAATGTCCGCTGGCACCAAGGCTCGAACCGGGGTTGACGAAACAACCGGCCGGCTGGCTCCCGATGTAGCTAATGCAACAATTAATAACAAATAATAAACGGCGTACATGTACATAAATAATCTGAGAGCGTTCATAAATACTGTTAACATTATTATTATAATAATGTTATATGTTAACCTATTAATGTAAGGATCGGATCATTCTTTTGATCTGGTCGTCTGTATAAATGTAAAATATCAGCACAATGTTATTTCTCGTCTCCTTCTACCAGATAACGAAAGCAGATAATAGGTATAAACAAGGTTATAACACAAAGAAACAGATGATTATAGACAAAATGGACAGACAATGTGAGAGAGTGAGACAGACAGACAGACAAACAGACAGACATACAGAGACAGAGGCAGCGATAGCGACAGAATTACAGAAAGACGGAGATATATACGGGCAGATACTAGAAAAAGCAGGAGAACGATCACTCACAGCCGAGCATGTAGACCCAAAAGGAGAGACTGACAAGCAGACAGACAGACAGAGACACGCGTACATAGGCGCACGCATACGACGGACAGACGCGAAGCGACACACGCAGCTCCAGCGTATTCTAAGACTCAGTGTCGAAACGAGTTTATCATCAAACGTCGTCTATCCCTCTGCTCCTCGCTCTTAGTATGGCCGTCTGTTACGTGTCAGCATTTACCCTTTGCAGTTTGCCCCAACCCCGCGGGGGTTCTGTTAGGGTATGAGACGCCACCGTTGTCGTCCGGGAGGTAGAGTTCGATGGCATTATGACCCACAGAGATCTCGCTATTGAATATCAATTAGGCCTATTTTCTCATATCCGCCTTCAGAGTAATTCGCTGTGGAAAACAGTGAAGACAATTTTGACGGCTGAGCCATTTGCTTTGAAAGTCTATTCTTCTCTTCGGAGGCGGTTCCATCGCGGATGACGATGATGACGATGCTGAACGGAGGAGGAGGAGGCGGACAGGATGCGGGCTGCTGCCACAGGCGTCCATCTAGCGTGCTCGATCTGTTGTTGATGGAACCGAGGCGGGATTTGAAGATCATCGTCAGCAATGCAACTCTTTCCACTGCTAAGGAATCGCTTAAGAATGGGACGTCGCTTTCTGTGGCGTCATCAGCGAAGGTCAGTTGCATGCAGGTGATATGCGAAGGGGCCGTTGTATGCGGATGCTTATATAGCGCCTTCTGAGAACCTGTTAAAAGCAAATGTATCGTACTGTATTGTATTGCATTGTGACTTAACGTTATACGACTTATTGCGTGTTGAACTGTGATTTTTTTTTAAATTGTATACGTCGTGACTTATTGCTTTGTGGGTCGTTGTTATTATTCTCAATTATTCAGTGACGATTAAATAGATGGTCTCAATTTAATCTCATTCTTAATTTTCCATCATGTTTTTCCGCTCGCACGTGTCCCACACCAAACTATACTTAGGCCTATTCAGAAAGAAGTTTGCGGAGGTGTGTGTTCTGAGACACGGCTTTAATTAACACGGGTTTAATCATTTGAAACTAATAAACTTTCCCAGTATGATGTAATGTTACGATATAATTATTATGCAGTATATCTTGACCACCTATTGCGTTATTCAATATAACCCAAAATGTCAACAATTGTGTGGCCATATTAGGCTTTTCAAAGCGCCCTAATTCTAGTTTCAGTACGCGCTATGTTCAAGCAGGCACGTGCGCGTTTTCTGGAATAAAGAAGAAGTTTATTTATAAAGAAATTTATTTATAAATGCTGAGGGGAAACACAACTGCTTCTAAGTCTTGAAGCAAGCTCTCGAGAAACTCCCTAGTTTGATAGACGCCAATCTTTTGTTGGTATAGACCAAAACATGCATAATACATAATTATAGGATTCTGCATACTCTTGTTATACTTATTGCTATTCCTGCATCTACTGTATATTTGTAGCGTATAGGATTTAATCTTAATTGCAAATAGAACTTCAGTAGAACCTACGACTTTACACATTTCTCAGCCTTCACACGAATTTTTAACATCTGAATACATATTCCGGTGGTTGCTGATGACTATAATTACTTTTAAGCGAGGTGTGTTGTAGTGTAGTGGTTTAGTTCGGCGCCTTGCATCTGAAGGGTAAAGGGTTCGAATCCACCTCAAGCCACCAGCTTAAGGACCTTGAAACATTTTAAAAGAGGCAATTGTTCGGGGAAGAGGGCTTATAGTAAAACGGATAAGATACGGGTATGAGGAAGACAGACACCCCTTTTCACAATTTCTTGCTTTCTCTTTTTTCTGTCTGGCCGTCTCTGTCTGCCTCTGTTTCCTTATCTGTCTTTCTCTGTCTGCTTGTCTTTCCTTGTCTATCTCTCTCTCTGGCGCTTTCTGTCTCTCGTTCTACGATTTGTTAGATCTGTCTTGGGCTTCAGCTGAGAGCGCTATACTTAGTAAACTGCTCTGAAGAATGGCGCTGTATAAATTGCCTAAATGCAAATACAATACAATCCGTGATCATTCGTTTCGTGACTCGCGTCATCCTTTGGGGGGGAGGGATGGGGAGAGGGGGAAATGGAGAGACCTCTTCGAGTCGTCGGTTCATTGTTTCGGGCTTCCGTTGGCGACGGAGTGACGGAAGGGTGGCTGGAAGGGTGGCTGAAAGGGTGGCTGGAAGGGTGGCTGGGTGGATGGACCCCTCTAAAATGAACTCTGGACTCAGCTGCTTGGATCACAGATGCTCTTAGCTGACAATGGATGGCCATTTGTCTCAAGAAAGTCCACAAGACAGACCAAGCACTAACAGTAACTCTTCCGACGGCCTAGTAGAATCAGGACAGAGGCACACAGACAGGCACGCACACATACACGCATACACACGCACAGACCTAAGCACTATAGTGAAAACACACGCACCTATATATGAGCCTAAACACACGTACGCGTCTTTTGTTTTCTTCCGTTTAAAAGATTAGACATCCTGTAAATCTAGTTACAGGATATTAGTTCATCCAGCCTTATAATTATTCGACGATTTCAAGGCTACTTGTCGCAAGTAACAAAGTCACTGGACTTGAGTTAGGAAGTCAGCCAGCTAAGGCAGACCAATGTATAACGCTTTAACGAAATTCAACCTTGTTCATAACGCTGAATAATATTGTTAATTTAATAATTATACTGATTCCTGAACTTTTCTTCTTCCACCGAAGTTTGTCCTACTGATTGTAATAAACGAGTTACAATACACAGGCCTACACAACGCCACTTGTTTTCATCAACACCGGAAATGGTATTTGTATAATCACAATTACACAATGTTATACAATATATACACATGTATGATTGTATGGTCATTTGTCATTTATGTGTGTACTTGTGTGTTTTCATTATAATGTAAAACAAGGATCATGAAGCTGCGTTAGTTTGCAAGAAAACTAGTGACCCGCATGAGGCGATGAGAATAATATGGTTAGTTGGATGATTGGATGGACGAATGAAAGGAAGGGTGGATGGGTGAAAGGATGGATGGATGGATGGAGGAAAGGAAGGATGGTTGGATGGTTAGATGGGTGGATGGATGGATTGGAGAGTGATGACCTGAGACAATTGATACAAGTATTGAATGGCAGCGATTGTGTGACGGGCAGGGTAAAGATTATATGAGAGACAGAGAGATAGAGATAGATATAGACAAAGAGATAGATACAGAAAGACAGAAGAACAAAGACGGAGTCGGGGAGACAAGACATATAAAACACGCCAAGAAGAAATTGGAACAATATACAGAGGCAGAGACAGACAGCGACAGAGAGACGGAGAGATAGACACAGACAGCTATAGGCAAAGAGACAGATACAGAGAGAGAGAGACAGTATAAGAGGAATTGTAGTTGAGATCTACGCAATAGTAGAATGGAAATTGAAACAAGCAGAAAGCACAGACTGACAGGCACACATAGACAGAAACAGACAGCAAGCAGAAGGCAGAGTGACAGAGACAGACAGCCAGACGAACAGTTCGGGTACCCTGGAATTAGCACACAATCGCCCATTGTCACGAGGTCAGACGATCTTCACAAACCATGGCTGCACAGGGCGCTAGGCCTTGCTTGGCTGGTACTGCAGCAGGCCTTCAATCCTCCTCTAGCAGCCAGCGCAGAATTCGACCCATGACTTGCGAAGAATGAAGCAGGAACTATAGGAAGGGGACCCTATATCAAATCCAGCTGAATGGACAGACCCAATAATGCACAGTGTCTCTCACGTAAAGCCGACAGAGTAGCACTTCGGCGCTTGTCTACTCGATACTGACCGGACTATTAGCATCGAATCAACCCCTGCTTAATCATTGTGAGTATATGAACGCCCTCTAGAGGGGCAAGCAATCTCTATGGTCGTGATAATACTCTAGTTAATTTAGTGGGCCCATTTAGTTCATTCATTCATTTCAAAAATTTATATAGCGCCCCTTCAGGGAACCTACTCAGAGGCGCTCCCAGCCCAGCCACGGTTAAATAAATAAGATTTAACCGACTTGAAAAATGTAGATAAGTTGGTCCGAAGGTGCAGGCGCATATCTGGTTAATTAGTCCAGTTCATTAATCAAGTGGCGATGCACCCTGCTGACCCTTTAACTGGTTTGGGTTTCGTAACCCTGCCAGGGCAGAAATTTGTCTGTTGTTTCTTGCTTGCACTGCACCAGACTTATAGCACGATAATAGAGTAAGTACACTCTGTTCGTACGCTGTCAGAAGCATGATCAGCTGTTTTCGTGTCAACGTGTATATGCCGATGCCAAGAAATACTCAGTCGCTAAGAAAATCTGTACCCTGCATATGCATGGCTGTCCATGTCGAATTCATCTATCGCGCAATCTGTGAATTTAATTAAATCGGCCACATGTGAATGATGGCCTGTATTTCACATGGCCTGTAGTTCACATGGCCTGTTATTTCACATGGCCTGTATTTCACATGGCCTGTATTTCACATGGCCTGTATTTCACATGGCCTGTACTTCACATGGCCTGTATTTCACATGGCCTGTATACCTGATCGACCCAATAGATCCGCATAGATCCGTGACGTGTTAATGTGGTCTGCAGAAAAGCTCTAGTGTGTTGAAACATGCGACAGTTAGATGTGAACAATTAATTTTTGTGTAGACGGTTAAAAATGTGTCTAAACCTAAGTACCAGTGCAATTATCTACAGTAAGTATTACAAATATATCAATTATATGATACAGCGGTAATTTATTTTTTTATGTTTGCGGAAACGCTTTATAATTTAAGTCAATGCCTAAATAGCCTACGTCTGTACGCTATACACTTCCTTAGTCTTTACACACACGCACAGATATTTTTGTATATACAATTACGATCGTTTATTGTACTCTCATATTGACGAGTGTGATTACAGACAGAGTGTGAATGAACGATACACAGATTATTACATGAGTCGAATTTAACCGTTGGCCACCGCCAAACATGTGTAAACTAATAATACATCTCAATTTACTACAACGATGCCGACTAAAGCTAATGCAGGTTCAAACTCTGTTCGTGTGTTGTACATTTTCTCTCACCCCTTCACCCCATAGCGGTTGTGAGAGAAGGACTTGCTCAAGGTCCAACGTGGGACTTGAGGTGGATTCGAATCTGGAACCCTGCGGCTGAAAGGCATATCACCACTATACATAACTGATGATGATGATGAGTTCTCTGTCCGAAGGCAGGTTCTATGGCTTGCGCCACCTGGGGAATGAGATGAGCAAGGTTGTTTCCCGTTGCCTTCCTCACAGACAATCATGGGTAAGCGACTTGTCCAAGGTCGCTACTTAGCGGCTCAAGTGGGGTTCGAACCTGCGACCCTCTTAGCGTTAACGTTAACGGACGTCATATACTAATAGACCTATTAGTATACTTTGTATTCCCATAAAAGATATTTTCTGTCATTACATAATTAGAATTAATAATAATTATTTTATTACATCGGGCAAAAATAAATTATTATGATAAAATAAAACGGACGTGGTTTAGAAATGCAATTGGAAAACATTTCATAGTGTGACACATCCGCCATCTTGTCAATATGGGCAGACGACTTCTATGTTTTCATTAATGATTCTCCGAATTAACATTATTTAACATTATTTAAAATCATTAAACTTTATTTAACATTATTTATTCATCGGCGTTGTAAATTGGGTTATTTTATTTGCCTACAAATGTGATGGTGAGATTGATGAGCCTAACGATACATGTAGACCTTACGTGGCCGTGTTGTCAACGCCAATCGTACTTCTGTTCTAGTGCTCTCTTCTTCGGTAGGACCTACTTTCGTATTTTAGTTTTCCTTATTAGTTATGCATCATTATAATATAAGTTTTGCTAAGAATGTCTCGTTATGTCTGAGGCGAAAATAGGTCTATAAAGTGTTTACCATAATTTTGTAGCGTGGTGCTTCTGCGGCGGAAGCTTCCACAAAAAATTACTTATAACAGTTGTAGCCTAAGTGTAGCATTCCATAGTATAAATTGGTCATGACCAGGAACGTCCATCCGGGGGATTATGCAATGTAGAAATCTTCATTAAAATCTTTTCAGAGGGGAAAATAAATTTGTTCGTGGGGAAAACATTTGTTTCATAGCCTATATGTTCATTAGAAAATATATAGGTATTTCGATTTTGCAGACGAAAATTGGACGACCGAATGACTGAATAGGTCATCAACTAAATTCAGGAGTTGCTGTTGGATTTTTAAACGAATTTTCACGAATGACTGAAAATGGTCATCAAAAACAGTTTCGGGCTGAATCTGATTTTTTAGTCGGATAATTTTTTGTTGAAGTTTTGTGAAAATGGGGGAAATGCTTCATAAGCAGTAGGGGGATGGACGCCCTGGTCATGACTAGGCTAACTATATTTATTTATTTTAGTTATTTATTCACACATTTATATAGCGCCCCTTCAAGAACACTACTCAGAGGAACTCCCAAGCCAGCACAGGTCCGTGAGGTCACAAATGCATGCACTAGTGTTTTGGCAGAACCAACAGTGAGAGAGCGAGCAACTACACGAAGCTGACGTAGTCGATATAGTGACAGTGACGATGGATGTGAGGAGCAAAAGAAAGCTCTTTATCAAGTATAATGCCAAGGTCATGAACGGTAGTTGAAAATGTAACATGAGGAAACTCTGCAGATAAAGCAGTCAAGTCAATCTTAACCAATTGTTGTTTGGTTCCTAGCCAAATATAATTTACTAGGTATTTAGTAGGCGCTAACGCCTATGAAAGTAAGAATTCTTAATTAACCAATCCGAGTCTATGATGACCTAACGACCATCGCATCATTGTTGGAGCTAGCGCTAGCGCCTATCGTTATAATTTTGATTGCTGAACTATAAGATGTTGCCATTTTACTTACTCGCTTACGACAATTGTCTGATTACTTTAAGCAAAATGTTATTAAGTTCTCTAAGTAATAGGTGACGCTGGGGTGGAGCGTCGCCTCTTGCGTAATACGTCGTCTGGAGTGTTAACGACGGCTAATCGAAGCCGAAGACTACGGGGCGCCGCAATAAAAATAAACAGAACAAACAAATTTTAAATATATAAAAACGCTATCAGAAATTCGCCTTCTTAAAATCCTCGATTGCCTTTGGTAATTTGGAGGCGTCTTGCCTAAGCAAAAAGACCCAAAGTTTGCACCTTGCCTTCGCAAGAAACCACGTTGACTCTTACAGGCAACTGTACAACCGAGTCTACGATGGCCTAACGGCCATCGCATCATTACCTGTCTTGCTTCGGCAAGAACATTATTACCTGTCTTGTCTTCGGCAAGAAACAACCTGTCTTGTCTTCGGCAAGAAACAACCTGTCTTGTCTTCGGAAAGGATCCCTTACTTGTGTTCGGCAAGAAATAACCCTTCTTGCCTTGCCCCGTTTAATCACTTAGGCCTACGGCCATCGCGTAGGCCGTCGAATTTGACGCCTAACGGCGCCCAATAGCTCTGCCCATAGCTTGCCTGCGCTTCGCGCATGCGCAGAGGAGCGTTGATCAGGCAATCACTTTCGGCTATATTATGATTGAGTTTCAGTTGGATTTAGTCTGAGACGATTCGATGACATCCAGGCTTCTAGAACCGACATAGCGCCAAGCATAGCATGGACAGTAGCAGATGCATCAGACGCACTGCAGTGAACATAAGCTTGCAAATCATTAGCCAAAGAATGGTTCTTGAGACCACAACCAGCGACGAGTAGAGAGGACTTAACTTAAAGGTATAAAGCATATAAAGAATAGGTCGGTTAAGGGAAGAATAAAAGGAACTAGATGAGTCTTTAAACGCAAAGCAAGTGGGGATGATGACCGTAGATGGACAGCCCAAGTTTCAGCAGTGCTTCTGCTGCTGCCACAGTAACATTTAGTCCATGTAGTCGGGACCCCTCTGAGTAGTAGCGGTCTGTAAGAGGCGGTATAGAAATAAAACAAATACAATACAAACTATAAAAAGCTGTTAAACGTTATTTTAACAATCAAGAAACAGTGGGTGACGTCACTGAAAGTAGAATAACTATTGTTCTGTTTGAAATATTTTGGTCAAAGTTGGCATGTATGCGTAAATATGAATTACCTTTTAGCCTGTAATATTTATTTAGAAAATTTCCACTTTTGACTTAAATATTGGCAAAACATGTAGAAGGTCAATTTTGTTAATCGTCCAGCAGAGTTATTTTTGAACATACAAAAAGCAGTGGGCGACGTCACGAAAAGTTGAATAACTTTTTTACGTTTGAAATATTTCGATACATTTGGTGGTTATACTTAAATGTGAATTGTTTTTCAGTCTGTGAAATTTTATTTAAATATTTCCACTTTTAACGAAAATATTGGCAAACAACTTAGGGAGATAATTTTGTTGGCTAACCCTGTACATATAATTATACAGATGGATATGGATGGTAGCAGAGAGTTTTAGCTATTATATGCCTAATTATAGTTCGTTTTCGTTAATTGTTTACTACTTCAGACGTTGCTGCACTGTTACGAAAACCTCGCTCGCGTGACCGTTTTCACGAGGTTGACGAGAGTGGCAGAGAAAGAGTCAGTGCTAGAGAGAAATGACTTCACCGATCGTTTCTGGCATATCGAGAATGACACTGAACACGGACTGTACGTCATCTTGTGCGACCTTCTCGTTACCATGAGTGAAAGGGGTATTGAGGCAATGAGTAAGAAAACGGAAGAGGATATTGCAAGTATTAAATTTGAGGAACCTGAGAGCAACGCCATCCGTCACGTGAGAGATTACCTTGTGCTTCGCATTCTGATAGATTCTGCCGAACAACTTAGGTCGCGTTTCGAGAAACTGGCAGAGCAGCTTGCCTCGTAAGCGGTGACATATTAGGCAGCCTAAAATTGTAATGAGTGTCGAATTGACCTCCTTGACCAAATTTGGTGAAATTTGCTGCCAAATTAATTTCAGATATCTATTGTAAAATCTCTAAATTACATTGTAACAACGAGGCAATAACAGAGAGAAACTTTGTAGTCTAATTAATATTGGCCTAATTAATTTATTTCCAGAATTTGTATAGCGCCTTTAATCCTGCGAGAAATATAGAGGTGCTCTCTTTGCATAAACGGTATGATGTTAGGCCTAATGCCCTGAAGAGTGCTGGCAATATTAGTAATTTAGCACATCGGTCTACATTATAGAGAAATAAAGAAGATTTTCTTAGCTAGAAATCTAAATCTAAACTTGCCAACTAAGGGAAAGAAGATGGGTGCGCAACTTTCTTTGCAAATATTATCGAATTAGGCATAGTCTGATTGTAAGGCAATGCAAGCGGATTATTTTCCGAACCCTGTGTAGGGCATACATGCATACCTAGTGTTCCTACCTAACTGGATCAATATGATCACTTCTTGGCACCTACATGGTTTGGAAAATTATCAGTTTGAGTAACTGATCTGATTGTAAAAAGACATTCACGAGTTCTCGAAATTTCTACAAACACAAATAATTACGAATTCTCAACATTTCTGTAAACACAGACATCACGAATTCTAGAAATTTCTGAAAACACAAACATTCACGAATTGTCTAAATTTCTGAAAACTAACGAGTTCTCAAAATTTTAATAAACCTATGGTTCTAAACACAGAGAGAAGCGGGATGAGTGACGAAAATGTTCATAATAAAACCAGAAGCGGGCTGAGTGATCAAAATGTCCATATTTTAAACAAATAAGCAGAATAGGTTATGAAAATGTTAACGTTAAAACAGGAATCGGGATGAGTGTAGGCCTAGGCTATACGAAATAACTCCGCTGAAACGATAGTGGAAGAAAAAAATAATTAACTCTGTTAACACGGAAGTTTACCTTAAAATTCTATATATCACAGAATTTCATTGTATTTTGTAATATATAGGACACTCAATCTTGTCTAATTTGTGCGGGCATTTTCTGCATTTTCACTCTTTTGATCGTGTGCCCAGATGAACTTAGCCCGAATGATTGCGCCCAATTTATTTAATCCAAATGATTTTCGCCCCAATGATATCCTACTGAATCCACGTGAAGAATTCAAACCTTGAGACGTGCTAATTTACCGATCTCTTTTCACAGCTCAAATTCACTCCCTTCCTTCATGTAACGGCTCAAAACTCATGCACTATTTATCTTTGATTTTTAAGCACTTGGACATCTAAGTTGCATTCATACCTTCCATGTCGATTGACTATCCGCGCTTCAGATTCGCTGTTGATTATTCGTTGCAGATGCTCTAAAAGCATCCTGCGCTATATTTATTATACGGTCATAGTGACATTGTTGGTGTAGTGATTTCGCGGGTTCGAGTTCTTCTCAAGCCTTGAACAAGTACTTCACTCACAACTGCTCTGTGGAGGGGCTTAGACTCGGATTTGCGGTCCTGACAAGTGGAACAAAAAGGCCAAGGCGATCAAAGGATCGAAGATGTCGCGAAGACGTCGCCGAGTGAGGACAGCGTATTAGAATCCAACATGTGTTTTGGAGCAAGACCCAATTGGTATTGGTATTTGAGTACTAGGTATATTAGGATAAGCACATTGAATTGAATACTGACGAAGATGGTAAACCAGTGAAGATGTTCAGACGCAAATGCAAAATGTGTCCAAATTCAAATATTGCCATGGCTCGAAGAATATCATGATCTCTAGTAGGCCTAAAGCACACATGTTTCCAGTCGTCTGGTTAACTTTAACTCTAACTTGTATGACTAAGTAACACGAATTACGCCCTGTAATGACGCAGGCTATCGGAGTGTTCTGAACTTGTCTAGGAACACAACTGACAGGCGGGTAGGCTAATTAATGAGCCTCTGTGATCCGTCATTTGAGCTGATTGAAGATTGCAGTTTATAGTGACAACGCTTTGCTCAGTATGCCTATATATATATACAATACATGTATGTCTCAAGCACTGATTACAGTGCTTACAGAATAGTTCCTGCATCTTGACGAAAGCCGCAGCATGTGCTCAGCCAAATTACTGCAATCTACTGGCAAGTACGTACAATCGCTATGACGTCTTTGTAGACACTGTATAGGTCGAGTTACCTCATTCCTCCATGATGTATAAGCATTTGCAAAACTTCCTATCGAACATCACGACTTTTAGCTGTATGGCCATTGTATTTGTGTATTTCTATACCGCCTCTTACAGACCACTACTACTCAGAGGCAGTCTCGACTACAGCCCGCAGGTGACAGCGTCGGAGTTTTACACGCCAAAGCGCTTGACCAATTGTGAGTTAAGGACTTGCTAAAGGCCCCTACGCGACGGATGGGATTCGAACCTGCAAAGCGGCGACCTTCACCACAACACTACCATGACCCACGCCATTGTCATAATGTCATACAAGGCTTTTCTAGCCTGCAGTTGTACACAAATGTGCAGTTGTAAATGCATTTGTGCAATTGTAAAAGCTGTTTTGTGCAGTTGCAAAATAGTAAAAGAAAGGACAAAATTGTGCTCCAATACTCCAATTGCAATTGGCACCTAATTGTCAAAATTTCGTTGGCTTCTGGGGCATAGCTCCAGACTCGCTGTGTTGAAATCATTTAAGAGGATGTGCAACACTATTACGGAAAACCTTTGAGAAATGTTGACCCCAGTTATACTGTGAAATTCAAAATCAACATTGAAATTTTTTAAGTAAATAAGAGCCGAGAATGTTCTCCATTTGACATCTAATTGTCAAAATTTCGCTGGCTTCTGGGGCTCGGCCCCAGGCCCCGCTGGCTTTACATAGTTTCAGAGGATGTGCAGCATATAGTGAAAACCTTTGAGAAATATTAACATCCAGTATACTGTGAAAGTCAAAGTCAACATTGACAAAATTATGTAAATAAGAGCCAAGAATGTACTCCATTTGACACCTTATTGTCAAAATTTCGTTGGGTTCTGGGGCTCTGCCCCAGACCCGCTGGGTTGATATAATTTAAGACTGTGCAACACTATGGTGGAAAACTTCTTATAATGTTGACCTCAGTTATACTGTGAAAGTCAAAATCAATATTGGATAATTTTAAGTAAATAAGAGCAGAGAATGTACTCCTTTTGACGTTTTAAAGTCAAAATGTTGTTGGCTTCTGGGGCGGAGCCCCATACTTCGCTGGAGAGCTTACGACGCTCCCCAGACCCCTGGTCGTCACGGGCTGGGATTGTGCAGTTGTAGAAATTCCTTTAAAAAGGCCCTGATGTGATCCGACTAAATAATTAGGCAACTTAGATATAACTACACTGTAGGGCCTATAGGCTTACATCTATAATCGGTTCCAGTTGTCCCACACTTTGTTGTCAAACAGGTTACTGAAATCAGATACATGGTTATTCTACATTTACTAAAGGTGCAGTAGAGTCATTCAATCTGAAGTTCCGACGAATGCAAGCGCCTACTGGGTGCGGCAGGCAGAAGAGCGAAAGCGTCGGCGGGGTTCTACGAAAACATTGGAATATCACTAGAACATTTTCATATTTGTTGGTATCTAATAAACTACGCATTCTCTATAGATAGGTCGTTATCCCCGCTGCCTTAAAACGAGGGTACAACGCACTGGGAGCGGATCTGATAAGGCAATACTGAAAGAGGCGCTTTTGAAATCGATATAGGCTATACAATATAATATCGGAAGATTAAGAAGAAAGGAAGCTTTTGATAGCTATAGTCTATACCTACACATTGGGTTATATCATGAACGCCTGTAATAAGGGCGAAGCTCTATAATATCCGGAGTCCATGGTTATAATTATATCAACAGGGCGTAGACTGCCATTACAAGTGATTCGTGAAGGGTCAAGTTTCACGATTGGGCTTTTTCTCATAGAATAATTTATGATTCAAACTGTGTGGCACGATTGTTGGAATGAGAGGGGACATGACAAGTGAAGCACGTTAGGTCGACGCCAACGTTCTGCTACATTGTTTGCAGCTAGCCAAGGATTGTTCGAGGAATTGTTCGCAGGATCTACCGTTAATGTCTTTCCACGTACCCTCTACAGTCCTCTCTAGACTTCACGATCATGATCTCTGAGCTTTACACGGGTAAGGCGTCCCATGCATGGATTGCTCTCTTAGTGCACCGGCCAGTTTCAATTAGAATATCGTTTCACAAATAGCCACCCTCTCCTGCTTTTCAGCCATCCTTTTCCCTATCTATCACGTTAATAAGGCCTTCTATTCAAAATCGAAGCCTCACCTACGTACAACATCATACAACTGAACTTTGATTTCGTCCTCCTTACAAATAGTTCGAAAGTGGACCGACAACCTACAACAGACAATCGATTAGGTTGAGCAATAACTGTATGGAAGATCAATAGAGATTGAAGGATTTGCACAATGCTCAGTAACCGTTTAGGACGAGGTTTGAACACATAGTCTCCGCGTGGCGGTGGATCACACTAACCAATCAATCACTTTGACCGGGGTAAACTATTATTAATAGCTATAATTAACGGTTCATGAATTTAGTAAAGTTCCCATTTACCATTCGCAAGGCATACGATGCTCTCAGCTTAAGTAGGCCTACATGTCATTCTGTACGAGCGCGCTGTATTCAGAGGTTATAATTACAGTAAGAGACAAAGTGCGACACTGCACAAAGCAACAAAGAAGTGCGAATAAGCCTGAAGCGTGTGCAACTGTACATCCACTCTGTAAGTCTCTATGACTGATGGAGTATAATCCTATAATAGTTCCGCATTTATAGGTCAATTAGGATAACTAGAATTGAATCAATAAATCAATCAAAATTTATATAGCGCCCCTTCAAGGTTTCTACTCAGAGGCGCTCCCAACCCAGGCCGCCCGAAAGAAAGCAGTTTTGAGCAATCCGTAAAATGGCGAAGGAAAAACCCGAGGGAGGCAGCGCAGCTCCAGAGGGAGTCCGTTCCAGGTCACAGGACCTACGACAGAGAAAGCATGCCATGATTACCAATATTGCATATTATGATGGCATCCCTTTTGTCATTGCTGAAAGAAAGGCAGCCAACATTGGTTGAGTCTGATGCAGTTTCATTATTTGAACTTAAAAGAAATTATCACTTATTAGGTGATATTGTAAGAATTACAAACGGCCAGATAGATATTCATATTTGAAAATACTTGTTTGCAGCCATTATCATTTAATTCTCTAAAATTAAAGAATAATTAAGTCAATAAAATTGTCAGTTACTTACTTGTTAACATTCAAACGATTACTGTGTAAGATTATGCAGAGATGTGGAAGTAGTAGCACAATATAGCAGGGTGCAATTTTGTAGCGTTCTTCTCCAGGCTGGAGCCAATGTCAATGCCCAGGACCTTGATGGATGGACACCTCTTCATGCAGCTGCTCACTGGGGTCATAGAGACGCCTGCCAATTACTTGTTGAAAACCTATGTGACGTTAGCATTAAGGACACTTTCGTAAGTTATTCCTGTATTTGCAATTATAAACCCACTCTGTTTTGTTCAATATTTCTGTTTGACAATCGTTTTTATGACCACAATGGCATACAAAGATGAAATTTGGTGGGTCATTTTTGATAATAGTTTGGATAAAAGGTCAATTTGATGGATTTCATGTTTTTGTGGACAAAAGGACCAACATTACTGCAAGCTGTGTTTCTGTTAATAATTTATGGAACTCGTTATTATTATTATTTAAAAAAATTTAACGTCCGCAAAGTTATACGTAAGTGTGAATTCAGAGGCTGTTCAATTAGGTTGATTCCTGTCTCAATGTTGCATTACTATTTTCAACACAAATTAAATAAGTATGAGGATAAGATACAACAGTCGTATTCCCTTCTCGTATGAAAATATTATACTCATTTTTAATTATGTTCAGTTAGATCACAGGCATATGTCGACCCAACTCATGACATAAACTGCGGGGAAAAGTAACAAGTATGACAAAACTGACTAGTATCAAAATCTCGCCATAATATGACAAAATCATTATCTGACTTACATCACAACTTTGTATTTGGTACTGTGTCCTAGTGCTTGAATTCTGCCAGATCTTGGATCCAGCGACTCAGATTTGACATCCATCGCCTAAAGTCCTAAACCTTGAGAGATCCGTCACCTAAAAGGGAGGATCCGCCCCCAAAACTACGAGATCTGCCTTCTAAAAGTTAAATCATCTACAGAGCTTACACATCTACAGAGCATGCCCTGTCTGCTCTTGTAAATGCTGTTTCCAACTCTTGCTTTTATCAACTTCGCCATCCGCCGGTCACTCTCCCATACCTTGCTGACCCTCACCCATGCTCTCATTTGCACTAGAATCGACTTTTTGATGTGCCATTTTTGCTGGTTTGTCAGTGGCTAATCTGTCTTGTAAGCTTCAATCTGTTTTGAATGCTGCTACCCGTCTTATCGGTGGCATTCCTAAATTTGACAGTATATAATCTCTTTCTAGAGTAACTTTCCACTGGCTTCCTGTCCAACAGCGCATCCACTTCAAGATCCTATCTCTTATGTTAAATTGTATTGCTGGCTCAGCTCCTTGCTGTCTTATGCAGTGGCGTAGCTAGGGTCTTTTGCGCCCGGGGACAATCCCAAAATTTGCGCCCCCCAGCGGCGGATCTAGAAATTCAGTAAGGGGGGCCCAAACATTTCGCAACTAATCTTCCCAAAAATGTCATGTTATTTTGTCATTAATCACACATTTTCTTATTTCCTTGATAAAAATACGTAACGGTTAAATTGGGGTAAGCATTAAAGTTAGGGTTTAGTTAACACCTTAAAGAGGACATTCGCGCGCGAGCGCGAAATTTTTTTCACCTGTTTTTAATGCAGTATCATGTGACACACGGTATTTGGAGGCCGTGGTAATTTATTTTGGAGTCCATGGACGCATCGTTAAT
>JAQFXW010000928.1:0-16457 GCA_034693945.1 Dendrobaena attemsi
GGACCGCTTCTGAGTAGTAGGAGACTTGAAGGGGCGGTACAGAAATGTGTTAATAAATAAACAAATAAATAAATAAAATACTGTAGTTCCGTCATTTTGGGAGAATCTCTTCAAGACTAAAATGGTGTCCACTCAGTCAGTCACTGATTTAGTACGGATCGGGTTCAGGATCACAGGACAGACTTAGGACGATTCAATTCCCGATTCCGTCAGAGGTAGAAAAAATTAAATTTTTGGAAAATGAAAACTTGTTTTTTTGGTATTTTATGGTTTTTTGGCTTTTTAGTTTTAAGAATTTTAGATTTCGGATGACGTAAAGAAACAACTCCAACTCAGATTAATTCATTATTGGGATCTCAGGCTGATGAACACAAAATGATTGATAACAGTTAATTTTTATTAAAATAATAGGCTTAAGTCAAATCTTGACCTTTAGGCCATTGAATTAATGTTATTGAAAATAGTTCTAAAAATATAAATTACAAAACCAAAAAACAAAAATTGATTGGTTTGTTGGATTTTCTGGTTTTTCTGTACAAAAACAACACTTTTCCATCCCTGGATTCAGTGGTCAGATTCAAAGATTAGGCCTCTATCAGGCAGATAGTCAGATGAAGATCTCAGCTCTAACTCCTAATGGTCAGATACAACTGTCATACCCAAAGGTCGCATTCGAAAGGCAGATCAAAATTTCCGAAGACAAGAGATAAGTCGACAGAGTTTCAGAATTTAGCCTAATGCTCGGAATTAGATTGGCGAGAAATTTAATTAAGGAGAGGTTGAAGCGTAAGCTCTAGCTCTGTGGAGAGTGATTTATCGGTGACGATGCATAAATTTATTGCAGTAAAGTTTAGTTTTATACACATTGCGAAAGTGTTTCCTAGTCTAGTCTAGCCTAGTGTCTGAGAACTTGCCATGCAGCCTGCGGGTATCTTACTATATGACTAACCGCGCTACTTACAAACTTAATATTATAGCCATATTATACAGTACACATGGGCGGTGTTTATCAGGGGCTAGGAAGAAGTCTTTAAAGCTTGTCTTAAAAACGCATATCTTAGCCCAACGAGGGTTAAGCCCCCTCCATTTCGACATTACATTTTAAGTAGGAAAAAAGGAAATGACAACAAGGTCATCTACGTTTTGGGAAGTGGTGAATAAAATAAAAGCCACAAAGATCTTTTGAGGAATGCTTTTTGGAAAATGATGACTAAAAACGTCATCAACTTTTTTTAAAGTTAAGATTGTGTCGTGGTCTGGTGCTGCCAGAGGCTTCTATTCCCCCAGCAGTGGGGCTCAAACGCTAATGACCTTCCACTTTCCCCCCCACAAAAATCTTCCTCCTTTCCCTCCGACCAGTCTCCCCCCTTTATTTCTGAACTTTACACATCATAAAAATGTCACCCCTGTTTTCTACTTGTGCTCACTTGCGTCCGCTTGGTATAGGGATACTCCTGGGTGCTGCCCCGTGAACCAAAAGCAAACTCCGCCAATGCATATAGAGTAGACCTACACGTAATGTTATAAACAGCACACCAACATCGTTTCTTGTCCTTTCTAATCAAATCTGAGTGATTTTAAGTACATCGAGTCGTTCAAGCTAACTGGATAATTGAATTAAACTAAGAAATCGAGTCGACTGATAAGGCGGTTGCGACTGGCGGCTTACCCGTTCGCTATGAGGTCCACCACAGTCCCAGACTTAGGTATAACGACGCCCAACAACGCAGTCAGCGAAAACACCTTGAACAGATTTAAATAAATGGCTTTTAATAAATTAATGTATTTTAATAAATTAATTTATTTTAATAACTTAATTTATTTCAATTAATTACTTTATCATAGGGATCATAATATAGCTACTATATTAATTTAGGCAAAGACTAAACAGTTGAATAATATCAATCATTGAAGTATGAAGCATAATTTTAATTAGCAAGTATCGCTAGAAATATCACAATTAATATTGATTTATTATAGCCAGACCTAAAGCGTTGATCCTGCTTTTGTGTATATTGCTCATTACATCTTAATCAATGAATAAATGAATGAATGAATGAATGAATGAATGAATAGCCGACAGTTGAATAATATCACTTATTAACGCAAGAAACATACTTTTAATTAACAAGTAGGCCCTATTAATAGCCTACAAGAAGTGTCACAATTGATATTGATTTATTATAGCCAGCGTTGCTCATGCCATTGTGTATTATTTCTGATGCTGCTGCTGCTGATATCATAATAATTATAGTTGCTGCTAGCCGAGTTACTGTTGGCCTAAATAACACATCACTCTCTAGCTGTATTCTACCGAATAGCCTACACTGTTTATCATGTGTTAGATAAGGCTTATCTTACTGGAAAGCAGGCGAGAACGATTAATGTCCTCGCTGGGTGCTGGAAATGCTTGTAGAAGAAAGCGATCTCCTCGAGAAAGACGGCGATTGTTAGAAGCGTGAACAGAGATAGAATTCCAACGAGAACGTAACCCTCTGTCGGTAGATCTGTTCATGAAGATAAAACAATGGATTATGAAGATAGGCCTAAACCCAATTTAATAATGCGTGACGGTAAACCTACTGTAGGCTAAGCCTATGCGTGTCCTCGAGCTTCTGGGAGGATGTAGGCTAGCTTCATTTTGATTCTGAAGGCGATTCAAATTTAAGGTTTATTTAACTCAAGACAATTCACTGACAGACAGAAATGTGCAGCCTTAGTCTATAACTAATAGGCCTAGGCCTACTATTAAAATTATAATGAGTTTCTCCTTTGTTAGTAGTGTAAACTTAGAAAACACATTAAGAATTCCCAGGGGCTTCTATCCCTATAGGCTACCAAGCGGGCGCAAGTGCGCCCATGCAGTGGAAAACATGGGGGAAACATTTTATAATGTATCATTTTCAGAAGTAGGGGGGGAAGACTTGTCAGAGGGGATGGAAGAATACTTTTGAGGTGGGAAAATGGAAAGTCATGAGTTTTTGAGCCCGGCTGCTTGGAATAGAAGCCCCTGAGAATTCCTGCTGCGATGCCTCCAGTCCTATAAGCCTATCCCCTCCTCCTTTTCTCTCTGATTTCTTTGTTCATCTATACCATAAATGGAAAAACTATGTTTCATCTCACTCTGTTGTGGGAAACCATCTCTTCTCTTTTGGGTATCTGTGAAATAATCGTCTGACACCGCGGAACGTTCTTGACTAAGCTTAAGTTAGTGCCCGGCGTCTAACTTTAATTAGAAGCGCTATATAAATCTGTAGATTACGATTACGATTACGTAAAGCAAAGATATCTTACGTGCAAAGAGTTCCTCAGTTGTCGGTATGACGTCAGTACAGAAATCGTATTCGGTCGTCCGATCGTCGACATTTTTGTGCTTCGTTTCGTTCTTCATCGTGATGATTACTTGGCCTTCAACTTAACTGCTTAGTTATTCATCTATCAATCTATTTCTATTTTGAGCTATAATATATCGCTGTCTCTAAATACCTTTCCTTTCTATAAGAGGTTCTACCCCACAAAATCAGTTTAGTTTGCAATATTTAGTCTGTTCAACATTTTGGCAATACGAAATCTACAGAGCCCGGATGAAAAAGTGCACCCAACCCTGAGGGCTAATCAGAATGTTGCGGATTGTATTACAACCAACCAACAGAGCAAATATTAACGGCATGATTACCACGACACTGCCCTGTACATTGCGTGCAAGCTTTGCAAGTGTAGGCCTAACAGGCCGAAGCAGTCTTTATGAACGCTCCTAAAGAGCATAGCAATGCACTTAAATGCATCTAAATAAATGAATATGTGTTTTTACTTCAACTGCATATATATAGGCCTACAGTGTTATAACCCTGTGCATGCAGCAGTCCTTTATCTCTATCCGTCTGTCTGTCTATCTGAATATCTGTCTGTCTGTCTGTTTGCTTGCTTGCTCCATTCGTTAATCGCTTAGGAAGTTAAACAGTTAACTTACAGTTTCAGTGCAGTAATGTTTGTTCACCCGTTCAAGTCGAGGTATTATTATGGTAGCAGGGCCCACAGTCCTCAATTGCTTGAATTCCGCAGATTATGTTCTTAATTCTAAAGATAAGATAACTGAATTTAGTCTGTAGACTGCACGCTTTCCTTCTGCGACAAGGCCACAACGCTATCCTGCATGTTCAATGCAAAAGGCCTACATTATTCAATTCAATTCAATTCAGTTATTGCTTCAAAGCAAAAGTATATGTGACATTGACAATAATATTATGCAGTTATGTGTACAGATACATGTTTTCACGTGATATTTGCAACGTCTGTCTGAAGAAAACAAAAGGACCCCAGAAGGGACAAAATGTCCCGCTAGGAAGGGGCCTATTACAACGATTAATTGGTGACGACAGGTAACCTGTCAGCTTGGCGGGCATCTATAACGAGGAAAAAATCTAAGTAAAGCTACTAAACACTTAACTAAGGGCCTTAACTAAGGGCCCGCTCAGTTATGTGTGCACGCAGAAGTTTCTTAAATTGCCCAAGTGAAGTTGTGAAGTATCAGATAATGAAAAGCTCAAGTGCATTAGTGCGTACGTATGTGCATGTGTATGTATTTAGACACTTAATATAATGACTTTAAGTACCTCACAAAAGCACTGCCTGCAATAGCCTAGCAGTATTATCATCATTAAGAACAAAGAATTAATTGATAAGCAAACAGAGTTCAGATAACTAGAAGAGTGACCACTGGCCAGCTCCTGCAGACACACAGAGCTCAACCAACGCTAAACAGTTTCTCGACTAAAAAGCATTGAAAACGAGGATTAACTCTCTACAGTGAGAATTGTGGCTCACAATTACGAAATTGGAACCCAAGCAGCCTTTTTTATGGACCTGTACAGGACGACATCTTTCGCAGCTGGCAAGTGGTCATATTTCAGTAGAACAGCCATATCAATCCATGGTCGACTACCTGAGATTTATGCCCAAGATTTCAAAAATGAATGCCGGAAATCCATTCAAAACACTCAGAAGTAAAGATACAGGAAGATATAACTTCACAAATGCATACTGGATTACGTTAAATGTTTATAAAACAATATGATTTCACAAGCAAACTCTGGATGTGATCAACTATTTTGAAACAAATTACACTAGAGACAGTGCTAATTTCGTGAACGAAACTGAAACGAGAATGATTAGGCAAATCGAAAACAAGCAAGGAAATTTATAACTCACACTATATAAAAATGACAAAGAACTGGTGTAGAACAACATAAAAACAAAAATGATATTGAAATCTTGAATAAAAGCTGTAAAAATAATAATATAGAAATAATTTTATTATATATATTTAGGCTGAAACGCAGTTGAACAGAGAGCATATATAAATTACTTCCTGACCATGCTCCACTTGCCTCTCAGCCAAACTAGTTGTCAATGGTAAAATGGTCTTTGTTCTGCCAGCAAAGCATGTCTAATGAATAGCTACCTTAACCTCCTCAGCAGGTTTAAAAGGTTTATCAGCAACGTTTGTTTGGTGCCTTTAAAAATCCTGAAGCAATGATGACTGGGCAAGAACTAACATGTTGAAGATTTCCATGACTAACTGCAGAACGTTCGATTCTGTTCGACTGTTGGCAACAGAACACAATTTCTGAACATCTTGAAGCCAGGAACGTTGCACTGAACTAACTGATGAATTCTAACAACAGAAAGCAAAACACACCAGATCAACTCAGTTCATCAAAAAAGTTTAATTAAATAAAATAAAGTACTAAATGAACGTATATATGCTCTGAGCTTGAATACCAATTGATATACCCCACTTCTTATACTGTATACACCTTCTCAAGAAACGCTTTCGGTCAATCATTTGTTCTACCAATCTCGCTCTTGCTTGACGCATTGACTGTGAGGGACAAGTTAACTAGCTCTGGTATCGACACTTGCTATAGTTCGCTTATCTCAGATCTCAACTCCGACCTTGGCTTGTCAGTGCTCTTTGACAGTGGCGATGCGCGTTCCGGTATTGACAGCGGCTATAGTCTTGCTGGCAGACAATGCTAATTTGAGTTGCTCTGCACAGGGCAGGCATGCTTTAAGGTGTCATCTTTGATTGCGAGATTTCATTAGACAAGCGGAGACGCTTGACAGAGAATTGTGTGTGGTTATTCAGTCATTAATGATTCGGTCACTTTTTTGATGTCCGACTGGTAAATATATAGGCCTACCAGCATAATGGCTACTGAGTATCAAATCATGACAGGGCTTCCATTCTTCAGCGTATGATAGAACCGCTGGTGCCCCTTTAGAACCTGGGAGCCCTTATTCGAGAGTTCCACAGAACCGCTGGCAGTGTCCATCGACGATGGTCAATAAATGTACCCCTCGGTAAAAGTGTTAAAATTGTCTACCTATCTGTTATACCCATGCTTTTATCTACCGACATCTCGAAAAGCCAATTCTTTCTCTGGAAGATCTATCCAGCTACTATCCTCTTTTTCTTTACTATTTACTACTATTTCTCTTCAAGGTCCTTGAGAGGTTGCTTGTTGTAATGTCTTGCGACAACTTTTCCATTAATCTATTGCTAATATCATTTAACTGAAACTGTACTGTTTATTGACTACATTCCGGTTCTACTTTCTTAAGATAGTTCCATGCCTGTATTCACTCTCGGCCATTTCTGAAAATGTGCATCAAGGCTTTGATGACATTCAACACATCCCCAACCAAGTTCATTCTATTGGGATCAAGCCAGCAGCTGCACAAAGTTGACTTGCTAATTAATTTGAGTGAATCTGTTGTAACTAGAACTGAGGGATCGTGTAATTAGAGCACTATATTAAAAGTAAGTAAGTAAGCAGAAAAACATTAACTATGTCTGCTAGTTGCAGAGTCGACAACAAATGTTATCACGTTATTTTAATACTCACGTGGCAATGCTTCAAAAGTTTCAGTACTGCTTTTGATTCGTCAAGGTGCGCCATTCTCTCACTGAGATATGCAGAATCTAAATCCAAAGAAAACAGTTTCATTTTGAAATTTCAACAATATTTTAAAGTCAGTCACTAGTTCAGTGTCTAAATACTCTTTATATGTAACAACTGGAAATGCTTAATTTCCAATGACTAGTTCAGCACAAAATACCGATCAATGGAACAATTGAAAACATGTAGTTTAACACTTAAATACTAACTAAAAGTGACTTGGGAACCAAAGCAGCTCTTCAATAAAGCACTTGTAAAGAAGCAGATCCATGAAAGAGTGCAATATATAATTGGAACTGGTGAAATATTAAATACTTAAAAATATAATTATCAATCTTTCAGCAACTCTGCAGCTCTGGCAACTACTGCACCCCTTATACCAATACTCAACAATTTGCAATAGTATATACAAGACAATATCTTCATCAGCTTGTTTAGACGTCAATAATTATTCATGAAAAATTTGTTTGTTTTGCTGCCAACATTTGCTCATTACTGGTTTGCTTTGCTTGTCGAAAACCTGTAGAAAAAACTTACATATGCTGTATGGGTTACTGTAATATTCTTTCACTATCCTTTTCCTGACTTTATTGGATGTATACAGATTGTAAGGCAGTGGCTGAGCCTCACTCTTCTGATCATTTGACAGAGCAATTTGCATGTGTCCACTGTTACTTGCAAGACACTTAGCAAGCCTACAAGCAATGAAAAAAGTTCAACAGACTCCTATCAAAACCAGCAATTAATTATAAAAGAAAGAGGTAAGACATTAAAATGATATTTATAGAAAAACCTGAAATCATTATTTTTCTACAAGCTTCAGAAACTATTAAATGGCTGCAATCTGAGGACTCAAGCATTGTATTACATATCTAGATACTAACTCTAGGGCTCCGATCAGAAAACCGTTTTCTACGGAGCATACATACTGTTATAATTATGTATGTAACTGTCCTCAAAATGTCTACCTGATTTGTTTAGATTGGTCAGTAAGACAGACATGTACACAGCACATTCAAGAGTCCTTTAAATGAGCTACACTAATGTACACACACTATCGAGGTATACTTATTTATTCATTTCGAAAAATTATATAGTGTCTCATCAAAAACTCTACTCAGAGGCGCACTCGGTACTAGCCTATGATATTAAACGTTATTGTTTGGCTATGTCACTAACATACATAATCACACAGCCATATATTCCAATCTCTTTGAGATGTTCTCAATGGATGCCATGTGAGTACTCTTACATAAAAATACCCCTCAAATTGACAACACTATGCTCACTTGACCAATTTCTTCCCATAAGCTTGACGATTCCCTGTAAGGAAAGACATCAGCTTAGGATTGACATCTTCTAATTTCACAACATTTGAGTCAAAGTATTCCCATATCACAGCCTTCTCAAATGATTTCAAGTAACCTGTTTCAGAAAAGAAGTCAAAAGGAAAAACTCAATTAAACTATGAACCATTTATCAAAGCACCAATATCAGCCTCCTAATTCAACCATGCACAAAAAATGTAGAAAATTGCACATACCTCTAATCCTCTATTTGTTCTATTATTAGGTTAGTCACTAACATACAAGAAATTGCATTCACATATCTGTATTTTATTTTAAAAGTCTATGTCAAAATAAGTGCATCAAAACACACAACTTGTACCAAATCAATTGTCTCCTCATCTTGTAGTCAAGACACATCCACATTTTCAATTACGGCATGCTTTGGCTGGGGGAACCTTATGCTGCAGAAGCCTTAAGCTTAGTCTAAACAGAATTAGCTTTCCATCCATACACCATTTTAGCAACAAGCAAAGTCGGAGGCTGACACATTGTTGGCTTATTTCCTGCAAATATGCTTTGGAATCATAAGGGTTGGTTAGGGTAAAGTTAGAGCTGTCATTACAAGTCGACAGGATAAGTAATGTTGTGAAGGTCCATGTTATTGTTGGTTTTGTCTTTAGTAATTTATTCCAGATCTTCTGTGCACAAACATGACATGAGAAATGCTGACACCCTACCCTGATACTGCAAGTACATAGCATAGTTACTGAGCACTACGACTCTAATATCTTGGGTTTATGTACACAGGCACTTAGCCATCGCAGGAACAATTATTTTCTAGCTGTATCGAGTGGCCATAGTATCAAAAACTGCAAGATGAGAAGTAGTGGGAGGCACTAGGGAGTTGATAATGATATACCTTGATGCGAGGAAGAGAAATTGAAACACCAAAGCCATATATCTTGAAACATACTCGACAGTCGACGCACACTCGTTAACGATATCAGGCAAAGATGCAGAATCGGGGCGTGTAATATACACAATCTTCTGACACAGTCTCATTGGACAATCCCATTAACAGTGATTGGCTTATTCAAATAGCACATGGAGTAAATAGTTGAAGTCAACCCTTCCCCGATTAAGCGACTGCTAGAGGTCGGCCTCGCCAATACCTAAGGTGTCTGAGAATGTGGTGTTCAGCAGAGAGACATTGCGGCCTATCATTGAGATATTTGTTTTGTCCGGCTCTGTGATCACTTCCGATGAGTGGGCTGCCTATCGTGGTATACTGCATTTGCTGGGCAATTATACCTACAGGACAGTAAACCACAGTCAAAACTTTGTTAACATGACAATTTGAAGAAAATGATCGATGATTATGGCTAATTGCAATATTCCGAGACATATCGCTGAACCCTACCCGTGTTAGCTGGCTTGTAGGTGCTGTAGACAATGAATAAAAGGCCCATATCAGGGCCACAAATAAACGGCCCTTTTCAGGGCCACGAATAAACGGCCCTTTTCAGGGCCACGAATAAACGGCCCTTTTCAGGGCCACCACATGATGTGAAGGAATGCAGTATGATGCAGTCATGACGTCACACCTTAGGGTGTTCTCTATACTATATAGACAGTGTATTTTTAGGTCAACCAATAGCGATTTATCACCGTGATACGTGAGTTGTGTGTATATTACATGCCCCGATTCTACATCTTTGCCATGATATCATAGGTTCAATGTCTGTAACAATCCATGTACAATTTATAAAATGAATCTGACGTATGTGTTAAAGTCTCGAGCAGTATTGCTTGTGAAAGGACTTCAAAGCCTTCAATTTACCTAGTCGTAATAAATCATTCGCCAACTTTTCCACGAAACTTTGAGCTTCCTTGGCGTCTTCCATTATAAAATTAACAACTCTGAAACATAATAACTATATAGGTGTCTACTGAAGTACTTAAACGGACTTTGTGTAGATAGTTCAAAATAACCATACGAATACTCGCTCCGAGCGATAAAAGGGAGCCTCGTGTGGTTAACGCAAATCTAAGGACTTTTTACACAGAGGACTGGAAAGTGGTTCCTGTAGCTACTACGACGTGCCATCAGTGATTCCGTTAAGGCCTGAAATCTTGGAGTCATGGACGCATCGCACCACAAAATTTTCTAGTCCAAGTCAAATGGAGTGGAGTCATGGACTCCACGCCCATCTATTTTTGGAGTCTCATAGGCTTTTAAGGACACAGGTCTCCCGTAAAGATTCCGAACTTCTTATATATGAGTGACCAAAGTTGGCGTTTTTGTGAAGAGTTGATGCGATTTTGGTTGACAAGGACATTCGCGCGCCAGCGCGAAAAATTTTTCCCATCTTTTTAATGCAGTTTGCGTTAAACATGGTGTTTTTAACGTCTCGTGGACGCCGAGGTAATTTATTTTGGGAGTCCATTCACAATTGATGGGCGTCCGTGGACGCCGCATCTTTATTTTTTGGAGTCCGGCTTCAAAATTTTGGAGTCCCAGACGCCGGGACGCACACTAACGGAATCGCTGCGTGCCATGATTGTTTTAGGGTGACAACAAGGACTATCTATACTTGCCATAGGCTGGCGACACCTAGCGGTAGTGGTCCTAGACGCGCTACATTGCGCCTACTTAGAAAAGGTAGAGCGAAGACTAGGAGACTTTAGTCTCTAGGGGCTAATAGGCCTAAAGCCATTGGCACCCACTGGATTTTTTGCAGAGGGATCACTACTGATGTTGCTAAATATTCAAATTGTCATTACGAAGTATAATATAGTATACTACATCATTTATTTAAGATGCATGCCTACAGGGTGGGCTAAAACAGAAACCCCTTACATTGTTTGCTAGTAATTTGGTCAAAAGTAGACATATTTAAATAAAATTCTCTAGCCTGAAAGGCAATGTAGGCCTATATTGACACATAACTACCAAATTTAACAAAAAATATATCAAACAGAACAGAAGTTATTTAGCTTCTAGTGAAGTCACCCACTGTTTTTGATGGTTCAAATAACGTTTAACAGTTTCTTGCTACTATTTCCGACAAAAAATAAATTTGTTTTAATGAAATTCTACAGGCTCAAAGGTAATTCATATTTAAATATAATGACTAAATTTAAACCAAAATATTTCCAACTCAACAAAAGTTACAGCACTTTTAGCGATATATATATATATATCGCTAAAAGACAAAAGTGCTGTAACTTTTAACTTTTATTATATATATATATATATAATACAATTAGCATAACAGAAAAAGGGTGTAGGCCTTAACTTTTGTTGAGTTTGAAATATTTTGGTAAAATTGGGTCATTATAATGTAAATATGAATTGGCTCTAAACCTGTAAAATTTAATTAACAAATTTCAACTTTTGACGGAAACATTAGCAAAAAACTGTTAAAGTTTCTTAGCCCTCAACAACAGAGGTGGGCTCGCTAAAAGTTTAATGGCTTCTGCTCTGTGCGAAATATTTTGGTAAATTTGGCAGCCTTATGTGTACCTGGGACTATTATTCCGTAATAATAGTCCCAGGTCTTACGTAAATATGAAAGAACGTTTCCGTCTGTAGAATTTGATTGAACATTCTTACTATTGACAAAATTATTAGTAAAGACCTTAGCGGTATCTTTTTGGCCCACTCTGTATAATTTTATAAAGAGTCTATAGATATACATGTAGGCAACTGAAATAAGTGCACGGTCACAACGTGAGTTATTTATTTAATTAAATATAACAATTCGACAATTGACAAGAGTCCCGCTAATGCTATACGAGCTGAGCCTTCTAAGGCTGAGGTATAACGTCATTTAGAGGCACTAGACTATATCGACCTAAATAAATATATATTGCAGATCTCGAGGCTTTTTTATACATGCTCGAGGCTTATAAATACGTTCATTATAGGCCTTTTAACATTACATTTAATTTTATATGTGTATAACTCTATACTGTATATATATATATATAACGAAAATGTAATTCTCTCTCTCTTTCTCGTTCTTGTTCTTATTCTTTGTAGGCTCGGCCACTCCTAGTCAGGCCGTGGACTTGCTGAACCTTGCTGCAGAGGCTTGGATGTGAGGAAGAGGCTATCACAGGCTGAGGACCCCAGGTTCTGAACGCGATGTGAGCACGTCCGGACGTTGCTGTCCCACAGAAAACTCGAACACCAGCCTTAAAACAATTCTTTTAATGTATATCAATCGACTTCTATTATCTGTCAAATTAACATTTACATAATTATAATGCGCTATTATCAGGTCCGGATGCGCTATTATCAGGTCCGGATGCGCTATTATCAGGTCCGGATGCGCCACTATCACATCCGGATTAGCCAAATTTTGCTATATATACAGTGTGAGCCAAAAAAGTAAGTCAGGTCCCTAGCTGTATTTGTTGCTAAATATTTTGTCAAAAGTAGGAATCTTAAATCAAATATTACCTGATGAAAGGCAATTTTTAATTATATTTACATGTAAGTGCAACATTTTACAAAAATATTTCAGACAGAGCAAATGTTATTCTACTTTTTGATGGTTGAAATAAAGTTTAACAGTTTGCTATTATTTCCACCAAAAGTAAATTTATTGTAATGAAATTCTACAGGCTAAGAGCTAATTCAGATTTACATAGGCCTATAGCGGCCAAATTTTAAAGAAATATTTCAAACTCAACAAAAATTACAGTACTTTTATCAAGAAAGCAAGAAAACCTCCTGTATTCGGACGAATAAAAAAAAGTGCAATGCAACAAAAGTTACAAAAAATGGCTGTGATTTTTTTGAGTTTGACATATTTTGATAGAATTTGGTCATTATAATTATGTAAATGTGAATTGCCTTTAAGCCTGAGACTGTAGAATTTCATTAAAAAAATTTCAAACTTTGACCGAAATATTGGCAAAAGCTGTTAAACACTTTTGAGCCATCAAAACACATGGATGGGTTCAGTAAAGTTGAGTATTGAACTTTTGTTCTATTTTGAAATTATGTTTGTGAAATTCGGTAGTTACATGTAAACATAAATTACCTTTCAGCCTGTAAAATTTGATTTAAAAATTATTAAAAATATATAGAGGGTTTCTTTTTGGCCCATCCTGCATATAGCATGTGTGTGTAAACCCTGTATATTATGGATAATATGTAGGCCTATATGCATTATGCACATATGTTGAAAATATGTAGGTCATGTTAATTATGTATAAGCAGGCCTATACATGCATGTACTAAGTCATATTATGTGATATAGGCCTAGCACTAATCGCTAAGTTCGATGGGATGCACTGCATGTAGGCCTAGGCCCTAGGCGATATATCTACGTGTAGTATGCAATGAAGTCTATTGGATTTGACAAGATAATAATTCCAGACCTAATGACAACAGTGCAGTTGACGTGACAACCACCGCCTGTCAGAATTCGATTAAAACTAACGCGTGCAGACACATTAGTTGCGAGTCCCAGATTTCAGCAAACTCTCTACAGCGGGAGATTGTAGCGAACAAGCGTATAATTATCATAACGGTGGATTTGTCGACCTCAGGCCGACTGTTTCACATCAGCATGCATGCAGGGCCACAATGTAGGGCCTAGGTTGCAACGTTTAGGCTATTAATTTTTGCAACGCCTTCATAACCAAGATGATTGACGTTTAATATTGAATTGCAATATAATGTCTATATATGACCTTTATATAGCCTACTGCCTGTTGTCAATAATCTTGAACTTCAAAGAAGTTTTTGGCACACCTCTATTGCAACCCAAGCCATTGTCTATCGCAAAACTGTAACTAATACCTAGTTAATAAGCACATGATGGTAATACCGTAACAGCAAGCCTGTTCCTGTTTGTGACACTGGCGAATGAACACACGTATTGTGATGTACAAGTCTTGGCAACCAGGGTCAATAGGCTTAATTCAAATCAATTACAGAATAATAGGCCTAGGCCTAGCTCTCTGATTTGATGCAGCGATGTGAATATGTTCCAGCCGGCTGCTTATCAATCAACCAATCAATCAATCAATCAATTAATCATTTATTGACAACCTAAGAACATGAAGAAAATAATAAAACAAATAATTAAAAAGACACAGTAGCCTACAGGTTTTGTATGTCCTGTAGAGTCAACAGGGCAGTCTATAGGCGTAATGGACTATCATGGTCCCTTTTGACAGGGCCACCTATGCAAACAAACATTTTGACGGCGATACATAGAAAACATCCAAAACGAACTGAATTTAGGCACTAATTAAACTACAGTGTAACATCATGATCTATGATTGATTATCTTAACTAGAATAAGCGTAGTTAACAGTGGATAAATGTGTGGGGCGTGGTAGTGCAGTGGTGAAGGTCGCGGACTAGCAGCCTTGCAACCGAAGGATTGTAGGTTTGAATCCCACCAGCCGCGTAGGGACCTTTAGCAAGTCCTTCACTCACAACTGCTTAAGCGTTTCGGCGTGTAAAATTCCGACACACCTTCGAGCTGTAGTCGTGACCGCCTCTGAATAGTAGTGAACTGTAAGAGACGGCATAGAAATACACACATACATATACATGTGGTCTATTGATAACTGGTCAGTAACGAACTAACAATCTGGCCAGAACTGATGCGTGTGTAGGCCTACAATCCGTGCATAGGCAGGCCTATATCTAATCATGTAGGCCTAGGGCTTGCATGGTAAGTATAGACCTATAGGCCTAGATATACCGTTTATTGAGAATCTACGGAAGTAGGGAAGGAAAAGTCGGACTCTGACGGGACCTCGGATTTAGACCGAAATCGGTCAATACCTTACAAGTACAAGACAATCTGAGCAGAGTAGGCCTAGCAGGACTTGTGTATTTGCAGACCGCAGGATGGCATGATAATAACCACGCATGATCGAGGGTCTCGCTATTGAATTGGCAATTCATGGCAGTTGTTTGGGCGTCACCTAAATCTGTACGGAGTCCTTTTTGTTGAACTCATTCACTTGTGTATAGAGGGATAGAGAGAGTGGGAACTGGAACAAAAGCATCATGAGAAGCCAGATGTCAATGTAGCCGAGTGCACCAATACAGCGCCTAATCCCATCTAGCTTAAGCAGGTCTATATACACATACATACACAGAGGCGTGTGGTGCAGCCATATACATGTAAGCCTATAAGCACTCGTACAGGTCTAAGCGTAGATATATGGGATAATGGGAGGACCTTGGTATGTGGGATAACGAAGACCTTTGCTATGAAATTATGTGCTTAATAAACTTGACTGCAGGGAATCATCATGCAGCGTCGTCAGCGCCCTATGGTGACGTCACATGTGCACTCACAGACCTAAGAAGATGGAGGTGAATAGAAGATCGAACGATGCATAGACCTTGGCCTGCTGCAGATGCTGGAAGAGGATTATAAAAAAAACTTCGTCTATTCTTTCTGATGACGACGATTCAGGCATTTTGATGCAAGAGGAACTATAAATTAACTAAGCTAAGAATCTAAGATGAGTCAAGAAGCCGACTAAAAACGCATCTTCAGGAAAGCAGTCAATCGCTGGAGTGCCTTACTACAGAGGTATACGTCCTTATCATTGTTATCATTGTTATTATTATAATCACTGTCATCATATTATCATTGTCGTTTAGTATAGTCATCGATCGTATGTATGTATGTCAATAGATCTATAGCCTGCATACACACATGCATATAATACAATCATACATTCATACATGTAGACATACAATCAGAAATACATACAACTGTACGTAGTGATTATACATACATGCATACATACATAAATACATTCAAATATATACACATAATTATACACATACATTACATACACACACAGTGTACCCACATACACATACATACAAACATACACTCAATCACACACATAAACACATACATACATAGTTAAATACAGGGTGGCGCAAAAAAATCGGGCTAGTGACATTTTGGTTTGGCATTTACTATAAAATTGAATGAACTGTAAAATTTCAGATTCCTTTGAATGCTTAAGAAATTTCAGTCAAAGTGATGTTCAATATGTCCTCCGTTTGCCGCGATAACCAATGATAATCGCTTGCGAAACTGTCCAATAGCCAGGTTGATAGTGTCCTCGCTGATTTCGTCCCAGCATGCGGTCAGAACTTCTTTCAAATGTTCAATATCTCGAATTCTCTGCCTGTAGACAAGCT
>JAQFXW010000929.1:0-16454 GCA_034693945.1 Dendrobaena attemsi
TGTAAAAGTTTCAAACAAAAAAAGAACTGATTACAAACAAGTTCTGAACAAATTCAATTCTACTGTACCAAAATGATACAAGTTCCTTTCAAAATAGTTAACTTCCAAACAATGAAAATAATCTTAAATTATCAAATGATTATTCCCTTGCTATGGTCCAACTATTAAATCTTACGGACAAAAGAGACTGCCCTGCTTGAATCAATAAAAAGTACTAAAATTTATTTCATTGCTTACAATTTTCTATATGTTCCAAAAACAATTCATAGTTTGATCAAACAGTATATTTTAATCAACACAATCCACAGAATCTTCATCCAACATTAGTGTAACTGATTAATGTTAATTTCCATTTCCAAACTACCAACTATTAACTTAATGTCTAAGAGGGCAAAGTAAAAGCCATCAAGGCAATTCAGTCAAAAGTCCAACATAATATCTTTGGCAAGTCTTTAATAACTAAATCAATCACATTTTCACGACAACCATTCAAATGACAAAAATATGACAACGAGGTTTGGCAGCAGTAGCAACTATTTCAGCAGCATCTGTCAAACTTATTACAAAAACTAGAGTCATGTAGAAAGACTTTACACGAAAACACAATTATTGTAGCTGCAGTTCGTACGGAGAGACTAGTTGTCCTGCTGGCTTAGGCTGCAATGCCTTCACCATAAAGAACGGACGTACTGCTCCTCACTCGATTGCAACAATCCGGCTCCTGACATTCGGAAGTTCTCTTGCGCCTCGCTTTACGTTCTTCACTCGTAAGCGGCATCACATCCTACGCAACATCACAATACATATAACCGAAAACCTGTAATGCATTTTAAAAAGACAAGTCTAGCACAAGATGACTTACAGCATTTAGTGCAGTATTCCTAGAGAGCAAAGAGATCAGATGAGTTACTAATTTTGCTTCAAAGTACAACAGTTGTGGACTTAGACTTTAGTTGAAATATTCCTCTATTCAAAGGGTCCTTCAACCAAGAAAACACGTCCACCAAACTTCCGGTTTGTGAGAAGATCAAATCTCATCGGGGAGAAGATCGAGATGGTACGCAAGGAGGAAGACTTTGAAAGCGATAAAGATATGGATGGGAAGCCAGTGTGATTATATTAGAGAGTGAGCTTAAATCATCTATGACATTTATGGGGCGCGGTAGTGTAGTGGTAGCAGGTTCGAATCCCACCCGCCGCGTAAGGACCTTGAGCAAGTTCCTCACTCACAATTGCGCTTCGGCGTGTAAACTCCGACACACCTCCGGGCTGTAATTGGGACCGCCTCTGAGTAGGAGACTTGAAGGGGTGGTATAGAAATGTTAATAAATAAATAAATAAATCTATTTCATTCTGAGATTTAAATAGCACCTCTTCAAATGGACTACTAAACAGTGCTCCGAGACTGCTCTCAACTCCAGCTCCGTGGATTTAAAACACACCTGACATCAATGCCTCTCATGCCAACTGCAGTTCATTTTTCCATAGCCATCCAGTGAAGGCCGAGTCAACCTATGTATGGGTGGGTATCTGGAAGCAATCTTATGTCCATGCTGATCTGATGGCTCTTAATGCCACAGCGATGGCTTGGTGACGACAGCGACTGAACAGAAACTCGTTCTGTATTTAATTTCCCCAAGATATATTTTAGCTCATATACGGTAGACTTACGACAGTTCGAGGGCGGTAAGTATCAACCGCCTCAACTGGCAGCGTGTACGTCTCCAGCTTGCAACCATAAGCGACGGGCGTCAGCTTGAAGACAGTATGCAGAGGAACATTCAAGTATGGCAACTCATCTGCAAAACAAAGACTATGAGTAAGTTCATCTCTCAGATGCAAACTAACACAACATTCATCAAATCAATGTAGACCCAAAGTGGCTCTAGCTCTAAACCTCCAGAGTTCAGAGATGTCATAAACAAGTTGTAAATGCATTTACAAAAGTTTACATTTTTCACGTGTGCTCAATAGTGTAACATGTTTGACCGTCAGTTGAGAGGTTGAGCTTCAAATGGCAGAAATTTGATCAAGAGATTCAGTTCCATTAATGCGCGAAAGTGACGAGGTCTTTTCACATACACAGTTGATGGCAAGATGAGATGGCAGGCAGAGGACTGGCCGGCCATCCAGTCATATTTCAGTTCTTAAAATAATTCCTAATTCTATTTCTGTTCTTCTTACTGCATTTCAGTTCTCGTTCTCAAAATAATTCCTATCTCAGTTCTAATTCAAGTTCTCAAATAATTTCAGTTCTAATTTCAGTTCTAAAATAATTTCAGTTCTAATTCCAATTCAAAAATAATTTTAGTTTTAATTCTCATTAATGGAAATAAATAATTTTAGTTCTAATTCCTATTTTCATTAAAGAAAATATCATTGTAGCCATCCACCTCAAATGCATAGACTAAGAATATGAAGGTGCTATCACTTCTGCCTCAGAGCTAGAGCTAGTGTATGCAATGAATTGCATTCTTTACATTTTAATTTATGTCAGAAAAATCATTTGTGACAAGACCTCACCTATAAACAACTGAATGGACTGCACAAGACTTTAAATAATATGAACAGAAACTATATCACTGCTCGTACTCTGGTATTGCCAGTCCAAAGTCTGCAGAAAGGAGGAGGGAGACGTTACTATCTTTTTGCAATTGCACAGAATTGTTAAATAGCAGCTAACCAACCAATTCGAGCAGAAGACGCGCTACAAAGTAAGCGACATGAAACGGAAGAAGATCGGATTACCGGAATCTTTATCCATGAAATACGACATGAGACATCGAGTGACGGCCTGGGAAGAGATGACAAGGACGTTCTCCTGCCTCTCCAACTCCATGATGACTGGCTCCAGACGCCCAACAAGATCCTGATATGACTGCAAGAAACAATCAGACCACGATTCATCATCAGATCAACTCAAACCTGCACTGAGGAACCACGTACAAATGAATCTAAATGTGATTTTCTATAGCGACCGTATTGCTTCGACCCGGTTCAGTTTTCACTGAATCAATCGGGTGAGATCCTTCACCAAAGCTCGTCCATTTGTATGGATGCCATTTAGGTTCCCAGGATTTAAATGTCTTAATGTCCGCCCGCATCGGGAGTCGAGCCGCGGTCCGTGAAACAGCAGACACATACAACCTCTTCCCGATGTAGCCGAGTCAGCTATGGACTGTGGACTGCAATATACGACTATAAGTCTTGACTTCACGTATCAGGACTAACTAAACTTCTGAAGACTGAGGTCAGGGACAGCAGAGCAAACGTGCAGCTGGAGGAAAATATAGAGGAAGCTTACAGATCGCCCGTAGCCACATTCAGACATTTAAAGGAACAACAATATTTACAATTGTGGTTGTTTTGAATTATTTCATGTGTTTGGATGTAATTTCGACATCTCGTGGGTCATCAACTTCCCCACATGTAATGCATTTCATTCTCCCAAGGCTGTACTAGAAATGAAGAATAAAACCTATATTACGAATAATCCAAATAATAAAAAGAATTTTCAAGTAAGCAGATTACACTGATGCCAAGATACGATTGTACAAAATCAGAGATCAGCATGAGACGATAAGAAACACAAGAGGCATTCAAAAGACAAAAGCCATCCATAGCTGAGCAATAGGGCTCCATAGACATATATGTCATAGCCAATCACAAGCAACCACAAAACAGATGCAACAGCCATGCATGTATTACGGCCTTCCTCACCTCTCCACCTGGATATCGGTAATGGTATTTATCCTTGTTCCTCAAGGAATATTCCTCTGGATACTTTTCTTGAACGTCCTCGTATGTCATACCTTCACAAATGCCCTACAACAGCAATTACAAGAGACGTATACTTAGTACTTACCATTCTAGATCATCATAACACTAAATATCTAGGCCATCACCTCTAGACCAGACAATTAGGTATGAAATGCATAGTTCTTCCTCAGCCAGGCAGAAAGAATCTGAAAAGATGTGTTGTCAAGCGGTAGGCCCTACTTATTCAGAAGCATATGCCAACTGGAAATCATGTCACAGGCCTCTGTCCCTTAGGTCTTGATAAGTAAATCTGTGCACATACCATGTCCATGAAGATCTCCACTGAGCCATAAACATAATCTGTGTGGAATTCTCTTCACTCACAGACTGATTTGATTAGAACAGTTCTAAGCCTAATCAATTGCACGGCTAACTTCTAAACCATGATTCTCATCAACTGGAAATTATGTCCTAGAAATACAAACAACTAATAAGCAGATAAACTAAGACGAAACAATGAAATGCCAATGAAATTAGAACTAACGGCGTCAATCTCATTCAATGCCTTCCAGTGTTCCTTTGGACAGTTGATGCCATCCGCTGTCTCCATTGTAGACTTCATCAGACTTGTCCAGACTCTTAAGCCACTGAGATTCAAACGCTCAACAAACTCGGCCAATACACATGCAAACTACAACACAGCACCAACCGTATACACTGCAAGTCTACATGTTTGATTTCCATTTCCACTTAGTACAGCTCATATACAATATCTAGGTGTTTAGTTGTCTTGTGGTCTGATTCTTCAATTAGCAAATGAAACAAGGTGTATGTACCAGACTTGAGCACATACCGCAATCTACATCTGCCCCTCAAGAAGTCTGACCTTTGATCCTAAGTCTTAAATCATCTTTGACACATCACAAACATGACACATCAATCCTGTTATCAACTGAAACTTGAAATGCGGCTGGCACATGCCACTCATCGAATCTAGCGCAGACAATTCAATGAATGAGTGGTCGCTGGTCATTCAAGAACCATGTTGTATAATTAAAGTATACTTGTTAGCCTTTAAACTACACCAAGTAACTGTCACCTCTTTCCATATTTGGTTTCAGTGTGCATTGTTATTAGCAGCTTCAATAGCTTACACATCAGACATCATAATGCCATCAGCAAAGACAACTTGACCAAACTAAAAATATATCTACAACTTCATGCCATTATAGAGGAACTAAGTGTTATAACTGAAACAATACATAAATTCAATGGACACTTCAAATGCCAGACACAACATCCGATTTCACTGCAGACAAATCCTCTGTTGGACACAGACAGCTGAGGTCTGGACCATCTGACCTCTGACCCTAAACCATTCAATTCACAAAGATGGCAGTCATGTAGGGCATTCTTTATCCAACATTCAAAGCCCACAAGACAATGCACATATACCAAGTGACTTGAAGCCTGGCCAGACATGACATTAACCTAATTATGGCCTCTTTTTGTAATTTCTTTCTTTTAAGACTTCTTCCACAATGCTTACCTCATTACCGTTCTTTGAGAGGTTGGCATCACCTCCAATCTCACCAGATACGTTCATCTCAGTCTCACCGTGCTACAACACACAATCAACTCAAACTCAATCAATCAATCAATCAATTGTTCTTACAAACTCAGTCAAATCAATCGCTTATCTCAAATTACTGCTAATTTCCTGCAGTTAACACAAATAGCCAGACCAACCTGTCACTCTTGACTTGAAGTCAATAATACAGACAATTTAGACAGTTTGAATATAACAAGCTTTTAGTGAACAGACTTGTTAACCAAAAACTGCTGCATAACAATCTTTCATCCATAGAGGAGACAGGTCACCAGACAAACGTACAAAGTCAGACAAACAGCACATGCTGTAATACAGATCAGGAAAAACCCACTAACGCAATCAACAACTATTCTACCATATTCAATGCCTATCATCTTAACAAACTAGAACTAGGGTTATATATAGTAAAGGCAAGCCTCAGGCAGCTGCACACACACACACACACGATTCAAAGACAACTCGATGCATCCCCATAAAGCACTCTAGATTAGGCAATTTTATTACATCAAATGATGTAAATATACAAAATAGCTTAAAGAATATCTCGAGTAACATTATTCATATAATTACAATAAGCATTGCATCTATTCTTACCCGAGTGAGGTAAATTGTTCTTGGTAGGACATGAATATTCATCAGATAGTAAACAACTCGACTTTCAACATGTCCTTCAAATCCAACATCAAGACAACAACATTACACAAAAATGCTAACATTTAGATTGAATTAATATAAAGAAACATTTAAACAATATATATTAGCACATAACATTAACAGAACCCTACGCATAGTAAACATATATTCGTTTATTAAATTCACATTGACAGACCGTAACATGACATGTTATACGGAATACGGCCCGCATAGCATGACACGCAGGTCGGTCTTTACAGCGGGTTAGACTTACACTAATGGCCAAACCAGGAGTGGGGGTGGGCGGTCTTATTTTCCAACTGACACGAGACAGACCACACAACAGAAAGCACCTTTGGCGGCTAACAGAAACATTAATAAATTACTGCCCTGTGTGGGGATCGATCTCAGATCGCCAGATCAGTACTTAACTTATCGACCAGCCGCTCTCTCCATTAAGCTACGGACCCACACCCACCCCCACCCACCATATTGGGTCCAACTTTTGCAGAAATCAACTTCAAATGATTCTTGTGCAGCAAATTACCTTGAAATAGCATATGCAGGATGTGGACAAAAACTTGCATGGTTAATAAAAAGTAGAACTAGAACATAAGAAATAAACTCTTGTATTCTTGATAAATGTTCGTTACGTTAGTTCAGCAGAACACGAGTGCACACCTTGAATGCGATTGACTAGAAATCTTTCTCCTTGATTAAAGATCTTAATAAACGACAGATCTCGATCCTTCTCTTCATCGATCGTCTCGTACTGTAACTCGTAATGGGAAATCCGTTTCTTGAAGTCATCTATCGCTTCATCTTGGTCTGTATTTTTGTAATCTGGACTAGAAACTTTGACTTCCTGATAAAAACCATACAACAACCAATTAATTAAAGAGATGGGTCAATCCGTCTTAATCCAACATATGCATCCCACTCGACCATTTCAGATTTTGATGAAATTTGCACAGAATATGCATTAATGCATTGGCAGATGCTGTGCAAAATTTTACAGTAATATTTGTAACGTTAAAATCTGAGATGGTAGAGTGGGAAGCTTCCTTAAAATTTGTTGATTTGAGACGGAATGACCCAGAAGCATTTCACAAAAACCGTTTAATTACAGTGTATCAGAACTTGCTAACTTCACAGACCAGTCCGTCCGTCCTTTGCATGCATGTATTGAACAGCAAATATGTCGACTACTAAGGGGATTGATTCCTGAAATCTGCTAAACATTGGTTCAGTCCTCTTTCACTATGTAATACTGATACAATGAGGTGCATCATGAGTGCCACGTTAACATCAACTAAGTAAGTAAGTCATCTTTTTAATAGCACGAGGCAAACACTCATACTTTACATTAGCATTAACAGACAGTTGCAATAGCAGTTCAATGCAGTTATGAATAAAATAGTCAGACAAAGTAAATTATCAAGAACTATTCCTAGGCCTAAAAGGAACAAACTAGATCACAGAATATTCAGAATACAAAGAAAGCAATTACAGATTGGATAGTATCATTAAGACTCAAGTTAGGCAGATCTTTAAACTTGTACAGTAATGAAAGAGCATTAGAGCTAGAGTCAGAAGTGTCCCCTTTGAGACCCTATAAAAACACTAAATCATTGCTTACAAGGGGTCCTAAGATACAATTCATACAAGTCCACATCTAGACCTATATAATAACATAAATAGCAATCACATTTTATAAGCAACAGTGTATAAGTTCCAGATAATAAAGTTATATCGGTGAATACTTTACCAAATTTTCTCCAATCCATGTTAACAGTCCTTTCTCATCTTTACAAACAGCTATGCCACCAATAATTATTTTACCGAGTGTTTACATTGAAAGTTAGCAGATAAAACCTCTTACTTTTAACCTCTATTAATGCTTTACTACCGAATACAAGAATCAAATGAGACTAGATTTCTGTATTCAACCAAACAGACACTCACTCGAATGTTGGCTTCAATGATATCTTTATCAAAGCAGACGGACTCCACGAAGAAAGTCTTGAATCCATGTTCATTCGTCAAGTAATCACAGATCATCTCACGACGACTCCGACTCGAATTTGTTGCATCATAAACCTAAGATGGAGAAATTGTCAAGAACATGTCATGGATGTACACTCTCCAAATAGATCTTCCCCATTCCTCTCAAGATTTTACCACAAGGATTACAAGTACCATCAATGCATACTGCCATAAACTTACGATAGTGCATATTTTTCTTATTAACAAGTGGTTACTGACAAACGCCATTGAGCAAATGCTGCTTTGTTTAGTGATGCTCTCTTTAATTCTAAAAATACCTGCATGAATACAGTGGCCATAGTCAGAGACAGAGCTGAAGCTTCTAGGTCTTGTTCGTGAAGAAGAACTATCAAAAGGTGGGTGGTAATAAGAAAGTGGAGGCTGCTGTTGCTTCAAGCAACATTCCAAGGTGTTAACAAACGCACGCAGTCACACAGCGCAACTAACTCAAATCTAAAATGAATCGGTCGCATAGAGCTAGAAGCTGGTAAAAATCGACTGATTGCAGACCTGTTCCAGCAAAACAACGAATGCAAAATAACAGGAAAAAGAAACTGAATGCAAGTGAAACAACCATTGAAGTACATTGATTATTGTTAAGCAACACAAGAATTGAATGCTATAATGGAATTTAAGAATATTTGGTACATACAGCAACTTCTCCTCCACCCTCAAGCCATTTACCAAGATCCTCAAGAGCGTCACGAGCACACTTCCTACTCAACAAAAACATCATCTTATAAGTCATCAATCAATTTCCATTTGGATCAATTTAACAGATCAAGCGACTTCATTCTTATTAGTAACGAACTTAACTTAAACAGCATTGATCAAAAGCTCTCCGATGATCATCAACTCAGTTAAGCTAGAATCTGAACTCTCACGTAGACAAATGAACTCCCCAAGACTACAGAGCCAAGAATTTGGAGAAAGTTCTGGAATAACAAGCACCCTCATATTTTGGACAAGTGCACCATGGCAGGTCATAATTTTTCTGAAAATGTTGTTATATGGGCTTCACATACTCTACCACATGAAGACCATATGGGAATATTGTGATATGGGCTCCATGTGTTTGTCGCACAAATGATTGCGCTTTGGAGGTTTATTGTTTTACTCCCCTTTTTCTTTGAACATACTGAACACATATAAAATGAGTGAATCTGAAACTAAGAAGCAAGTCCTTTGCTAGTGACATAGGCAGACTTAAGTAAGTCCAGAATAAAATAGTAAACACAGATTAAGTGAGACTTGTAAAGCATTACAATCTCTCAGATACTTGTCTGGCTGAGAAAATAGTCTGATTAGCTGAAGAAACATAAGAAGCCACCTTCTAGGTTGTTATGGGGCTAAAGGATTCTCTTTAATGACTGAACTTTGGTTTCTAAACATTGAAACATTCTCAGGTTTCTATTTATAGCATGCATTTAAACCAAGTGTAACCAGAACATCAATGAACATCAATTAGTATACAAGTAGATCAAATGACTTTAATCAGATATTTAAGACCCTTGATGTCTCTTACAAGGGTCATCAAGGGTCATTTTCTACTAAGCCCCATCACAGATCACAAAATTCATTAATACTCCACTTGTAAATCTACAACAAATTCCAAAGGCACCTTCCCCAAAGAATTTGATCTATTAAACACACATGCCATGAAGAACTAGATGTCAAGATGATTTAAAATGGTCAGCAAGAATTTCTAGGCCACCAGAGTGACCAGACGTACTCTCGAATTTCAAGTGCTTCTATGTTGTCTGGTCGGAAGAAATCAGCACTGCTCATAAACTGCGTCACAGCTTTACGTCGGTATTCGCCAACGTTGAACACTTAAAAAAAGACAAGACTATAAGTTCAACAGAGGCAGAGTAAGACACGCTCAAACAGATTAAGCTAATGCCTGAGGATGTATCAGATAGCAGCCTAGTTGTAAAGACACGTTGGCTCAAGGCAGTCTGTTTAACTAAGCCAAGTTGCACTGCTTGAAACCTGGCTCAGTTAAAAAGGCAAACTTGAAACTGCTATATAGAACTTAAGCACTTCCATCAAAGATCCACTGTTAAAATATTAAATAAACCTCATGATAAAAAGCAACTACTTTGCCCTCAACATCCAAAACCAACCCAAACATAAAACTGATAAATTTCTACTTGAAGCAAAATGTGTAGCATCTATAGAAAAGTCACAGACAGCAAAAATCATGACTTGTTAAGAATGCATTTACTTACCTACTATATACTTAGAGACAGAGGACACAAACGAATTTAGAAACAGAGGGAGATAACAGTTTAAAAAGCAATGTTAGAATATCTCGCACAGATCTATGCCACTTTAAGTGAACAAAGTGCCAGAGTGAGGACAGCTTTCTCACTGCTCATCATTTACACAGAAACAAATTTCTACTTGAAGCAGAATGTGTAGCATCCATAAAACAAAGTCACAGACCGCAGAAGAAGTCATGACTTGTTAAGAATGCACTTAAATTTGGCACTGTTACAAGCAGGTAGCCTACTTTATAAAAGACTACCTACCTACTTACAGTGCACTTTTCCCCCAATGTGTAAATCAAGTTTCAAAATCTAGTCTACCCTATGATGTAAATCAACAAATGAGAGGAGACATTGAAATCCATGAGCTCTATCTCTTTATCCTTAACCTCAGAAACTGCTCAACAGGCATTCACAAATACACAACATATTCAAATGATAAACGAATTGGTAGTTTAGATAAGCGCGATTGCCTTTCCACAAAGCGAATAAAGAAGCAGACACATTTGAAAGTAATATAAACTTGCTATACATGGAATTAAATCTATTATAATAAATATTTTAATAAGGTGATCGAAAAGAAAAAAGTTATTCAATTTAGCAATGGTCCAGTTGCAATCGAAAAATTCCTTGTGTTCAGAATGCAATCTTGTGTGTCATCATTAGCCCAGTTAGCTACATTGGGAGCGCACCGGTCATGTGTGTTTGCACGAACTGAGTTCGAGCCCGATGCCTGCCGACACTCAGAGATTTAACATCTCGGGCTAGCACATAGGGCGTGTGTGGAACAGTGGGATAGTCATCACCTTCGTCCGAAGGGTCGCAGGTTCGATTCAGACCCGAGCCACCACGTAGGGACCTTGAGCAAGTCCTTAATCTACAGTTGCTCGTGGCGCTTCGGCGTGAAACTCCGACGCTTCTCTCCATCATCAATTCCTGGATCCTACACTACACAAGTAGTCCACCAAACTGCACACTACTCCTGCCATACACCTTCCAGACTTTGACAGTTGACACTAAACAGTTTGGAAAGTCCTGGCTGATGGCAGAGTTAAAAGTGCATGAAGCAGAAAATGCCTATCATAGCATAATTTTGAAGCCAGATCAAACTCGTTTGAGAAGCTTACAGAACAGTCTCGAGAGAATGTCAACTTTAACCTTACAACATCCAATTACCATAGAATTGAATGGCTTCAAACTTCAAAGCGCTCGTTGAAGCATTCAGACTGTTGCCTCTTTAACAGCCAGTCACGGCAGGCCATAAATTATGCCTCACCAGTGACATATCATATATGACCAAAGTTCTGCTTTCATCAACACCAATATGCTCCTATTAGCATAAGCCATCAACAAACTGGTCTAAAGAAGATATTATGTGCAACTAATTGATTATATTTGAATTGATTAGTTAGTCGATTAAACAAACAGTTAATTCTAAATTATCAAATGCTGCCTGAACCTGATTCTAATTGCAAACTTGCGTTACTTCTAATCATAAAATCATTAGTGTAACGATTCCATTTTTCAAAATAATGTTAACATCGAGTGACTTATTAAAGAATACGTTAACTAATAATGAGTCTGAGACTGTTTAAATAATCTATTCATGGTAAGGGAACCAGTACAAGTTCCTACCTCTGTTCTTCATGCCTCTCACAAACTTGTTCATGAAACTAATATATGTATAACGACTTATAAAATAAAATACTAATTGATTAGCTGCTGTTAATTCTAATTGAAAAGCTACAAGATATTGTTTATTCTAACTTAAACTAATTAAAGAATTTCAGTAGTTCATTCCAATTCTAATTGATTAGCTCATCTTTGGTTCACAGAACACTACTCTAACCTTAATTACACTAATTCATCCATAATTGACTAAATTAGATTAAAAGTCATCTTGGAACACTTCAAGGAAACTCCTAACCTAGGTTGAATCAAATCCAGTTCATCTACTAAACCAACTTTCAAACAGTAATTAAAAGTCGCCTAAGTGCGAAAATTCGGTTCTTTCAACGTAAAAGATGATCGCTCACCCTTCGTGTCAATTCCAATCCAGTTGAGATAGTGAGCCAACTTCTTGGACATGTAGGTCTTGCCCCGAGCAGGCAGACCGACCATAACAATGGCACATGGCGCAATAGCAACATTCGCAATATCAGCAAATTGAGCTGTAAACAAGACAGAAATTACAATGTTACAGTCTAAATAAATGTAACCAATTCGACTGTCTTCAGAGAAGTCGTACATTTTCTCATTTATATGACAGATGGATGGTGGTTCGAGTTCAAAATTACAGTTGTAAGTATCATAGAGCCATGGCCAGTGAATCGAAACAACTTCATGAGCTCTGATTCCATGAAAATCTAGAGACTGGACATCAATACCGTCTTCAGCTGTTACCGAGAATCTGTTTACTCTATCGTGTGTACGACAGAATCCCTCATTTTTTTGGTAAGACATAATCACCCGGACAAAATCCCACTCTAAATTATTTAAAACTTGTCAAAAAACATCTTTTCAAAAATGGAAGACTTGCTGGTGTGATCAATTAAAACTTCTTGTCATTCACTTCGAAACGCAAGACTTGTTAATGTTTGGGTTAATTTTTCAGCATCAGTTATTATTTGATTGACAGATGTGAGTGTAATTAATAAAACTAGATAGAAGCATGGTGAGGTATGATAGTTTACTAATAAAGATGAAAATAATGATGTTTACAGAAGTGGGATGACTGATGAAAATCTTGATAGCTGAGGAATAAGTAAAGAAAATGGAAGTGTTTTAACAAGAAGTAGGATGATAATGAAAATGTTGAAAATGTTACATCAGGATGAAATGATTTCACACAGTATGTAAATATGGAAAGACTGATGCCAAATTGATGAAGGATAGACCTACACTGCCTCCTTGGTCATGGACCAAATTGTACGTTTAATTTGTTTCTTTCAAATATATTAGACAAATTCAGTGGTTTATGATTTTATTATTGATTTTTCACTTTAAAAAATTAAAGACATTTCTTGTTGATGTTGTTGAATCTACAGCCTTATTTTAGTCCGGGGAATAATGTTCTACACTGGGAGTTTGTCTGAAAGGGACTTTACCAGCCTAATGTGCACTGTATTGCTAACTATAACTTCTCTTATAAGAAATTTTTGCATAATGCGTAATGACACTAAACATCATAATAGGCTAGCGCAGCTGCAGAGTGATTTGGAATGAATTGTTAAATGAGAGGAATAGTTGGAGTAAAATGGAAGTGGAAGGAAGTAGTGGAGAGGAGAGCAAGTGGTCAGTGCATCTAAATGCCAGAAGTTGCAAAAAGTTTTAGCAAAGAAGTGAATCGTTTATTATAGGAACTGATTGAGTACAAAGATTCAGGAAATGAACTTGAAAAGAGCAGGACCAGAAAGAACCCAGTGTCAGTGTGTCCGGTTGTTATGATCAACACATTTATTAAATCTCTCTGTTTATCTGTCATCTGGGCCAAGAGTCATTCCTTACCTCCATGCTCACATACAACTGGGGCAATGAATAAATGAGCAGACAACATTCTTAACTCCTGCAAGTCAAGTCCCCAAGTAAACACTGACTGATTAAGCTAAACACAACCTAGAGCCCTAAACAGTCTCTACACAGTCTAAATGCACAAACATCCACCTAAGCAACACTTCACAGCATACAGCTAAAGCAAGAGAACTCCAAAAATCAGAATATATATACAATACACCAAAAGGATCAAATACATAATACAGATATATGTTAGTATGTATGCAACTATGCATTTGGCTGTAATATTAAAGGGTCTTTATGAATTTCCCAAGGCTGTTTAATATGGCCATCCAACACATGCTGTGCTCTCAACCTATTGAGTCTCAAGGACCCTTTATACATTTTGTTGTCTCAGTTTCTAAGGACCACCTCAGACAATATCTGTCTCAATGGCATTATAGTCACTATGCAATTCCAGACATTACCAACTCTTATCAAATTTATATAAGCCAAACTATAAAATAAAAAATAATAAATTTTGAAAATAACATTCAGCATTAATATTAGTTTCATGCTGACACACAGCCACAGAAATGGAGACAAATTTAAAACTTTACAAATATTGATCTGTTTAAAACTTTCAGAAAAGTCAGACTAATGTCAGGCCAAGCATGCATGGTCCAACATGGTTGTCCGCATATTTTAGGTTGAGAACGGCAGATCCAAAAGATCTAGAAAGATGCATTACTGTAACTTGCATTCCATTGGTATCAGTCACAGATTTGCAGAAACTACTAATGGCACAGGATTTCTTGGTCACAGAATCTCAAATATTTATTACCATGTATAATTAATGGATTATAACAATAATATTGCAATTTTAAACTGGCTGCCCACTGAAAGAATCTATAGAAGCTGTTCCATTGCTCTGTGGCATATCATTTACATTCTAATTAGACAATCTATTTAATTGCTATCCCTTGCACAGACATTGTACCCAAATTATGGTTTGAGGTGTTCGACAATAATCATTGACAGTCAACTGACATGCGAGAGTTCAAATACCAACAATGGCATAAATCTGAGGATTTCTGCTCCATCTACACCTCTAAGCCAACTCAGTTATAAGGTGCACACAGTCAGTTGGAGTCTGAGCCAGCAAGGGAGAGGACATGTGTGTTGTGTTCTATGGTAATGCACAAACAAGGACAGTTCATCCCTCAACTGGAGAAAGCTTCTCTTTGCCAGTCACTTTCCAGGAGCAAAGTATTAACGCAGGGACAACACTTGACACTTACTAACCTAGAAAAACAGTTGATGCAGGTCTATTATAAATAGCACGAGTGTCACGAATAAGATAACCTACTCTGACATTTAGTTACCACAAAGTGCATGAATGATGTCCAATAAAATGACTCTGTGCTTATATCAAATCGAAGCAATCGGCTACAGCAGCAGCTACACCGAAATGCTATTTTTACACAAGCCAATTGAAAACCAAATCTCTCACTGCTACTTCAACAACTAAGGTGCTCTATACAAACTATTTATAGTTCAACAGTCACAAAACCTGCAACAATCAAGGACATCAGAGTAAAAATGGTCCACCAGACACAGTTGTTGGACTACTAATGGATGAACACACTCACAAGATTGTTTGACAGGCATCAGATTAGACACGAATATCGATCACCTATTCAATATCAGTAGTAGCGAAATAGCAATTTCATTTGTTGGTAACAGACCTTCTCTGCTACTAAGATATAATGTCCTATCTTGCATAATGCACTCTGTTTATAGGAAGTTATAAGCTGAAAACCTCCGAGGCTAAATAGGTCTGGTCTGTCTAGACTCCATTGAGCAAAATTAAAAACAACATCCACAAAATAGGAGAAAGAAAATAACCAAAGAGTTCGATCGCTATGGTCGTCATCATCATCACTACACCAACCACCATCATCATCACCACTACATGCATCGTTATCATCAAGAACACCATTATTAGTTTATCACCTTAACTAATATCATCATCTGAGCAGCAGACTGCTTTGTTCGTTACTTTAAGTACTGTATCTGCAATCGGGTGAAGGTGGCTCCAATCCATGAACAGTGTAACTATCACATCTCTGCACAAGTCGTTGTACACACATGCCTTACTTTTGAGATTTTCTTTTGCTAATCTGGGTCATGATATTAATGCAAATAGCAAACAAATTAATCAAATCATGATGTCATCAGTGATTGCGATAATTTTATCCTTTCATTTATTTTCCTCACAAGTCTACGGCTAAAATGCTTATCTTATAGGTTTTACATAGCTAATTATTATGTTTATAAATCGTTCATCACACTAAGAACTTGCTGGGCAATACTTGTGCATTAGAATTGTTACTAAGTCTTAATCCCAGTCTGCATTTTAGCTATTTCTCAAGTCAATCAAACCTTTGATATCAAGGATTTGATTTATTTTTAAGACGTTTGCTTCCATCTGCCATCGTTTTAACCAGCCCATCTAGTGAACAGGATCCCACCTGAAGAGGCCAGTAGTCATGTCATCCATAACCAATCAACAAGAGGTTTTACGACCAACTGGCCCACTGCCAACAAATGGCTATACTGCATAAACGTGGAGGAATACT